>DWMZ01001666.1:0-15798 GCA_018249855.1 Eueides tales michaeli
TAGCTGAAAAAATTGTTTTCAGTGTATATATTGCCTTCTAAGTATTATCAGTAGTGACAGGAAATTAAAAAATAGCATATTGTTCAAGTAGGCCAAGTCGCGGTTGGTTTGAGAGTTTATAATTAAAGTGACAGTCAGTATATTATTTTTACGTCGGTTTCTTTAAAACAATTCAAAATTCGCTATTACTCTAGTGACGGGCGCACAGTGGCACAGGGGTAAACTTGATGGTTCGGGGTTCGATTAACAACAGAAAGAACAGTTTTTTTCATTTTTTGTTCCGATAACAGAAGCATAAGCGTTAAGTTCCGCCACACTACAAGCAATGTCTCTAAATTTGAGCGAAAGTGGGGAACGGAGTGTCTTAATACTAGTTAGCGTCTGCGTACCATTTTGTATGCGGGAAGCTAAATATTAAATAGAGAATGTTAATTCAATATATTAGTGTGAAAAATAATGAATACAGTCCCAGTTGATTTATACACCAATTAAGTTGTTCCCGTAAGCGTGACTCACTGCGTTCTTTTAATAAACTCTTCGACACGGCTATCGCTTTATTTATTTTATCTATATTGTAAGCGGAATTTTCTTATTTAGATTGTACCGATAGAAACTTGAGACCCTCAGGTTCCTCTACAAAACTCCAGAAGAAGAAATCTTTAATACAGCGAGACAGTGCATGTTCTGGACAGACCGTGTGAGCCTCTGCGGTCGTAGCTTCGAATTACTCGGGCGAGGCTGGCATGCTACAGCAGAAGAAATCTTCTATGCAGCCGATGACAGTGCAGGGTCAGGAGAGCCTTGTAATCTAAATATTTTGCGTGCGAGCAGAGTTGTAGAAGAGTATTAACTACCATCGTGCTCATACTTATAAAAGCCAGTCGGGTTAGCTCCTTTCAGCTTGGTACGTAAGGGTGGTTGGCGTTGATACTGTGAGTTCGCTCCATTTTGTTTTACTTTAATATTGTTTAAGTTTATGTAATGGAAAGTAACAATTGTTGCGTTACACTTGATTTTGTATTTTGCGTTATTGTTAATTAATTATAGAGAAATATTGTAATAAACTGCTTGTAATCTATACTGAATTATCTCTTTTTTTATGAACAACACTTCTGATTCCTGAAAAAATATATTTCATTATTGACGTCGTGTGTATATAAGCGTTAACTGTAAACATTACGGGGTAGCGAGTTCGATCTCTACGAAAAAAAAAAAAAAATTGTTTTCCTCGGTCCGGTATCGCGGGCACCTTCAGAATTTGGCGGAAATTTCTATATAGAAGTGTTTTTATGACAACGAAGTGTTCTTAAGTTAACCTTAAGTCCCCAAGGTTCCCTCTGCCTATCCTGCCTGGTGCGGGATACAGCGTGAAACTAAAATATACATATTTTATTTTTATTATTATGGACGTGTAAATTGAACATGAATACTTAGCAAAATTATGTTTTGTATTTATTATCATTTATAATTGTTTGTTCAGAAATAATCAAAAACTAGTACGTACCTATAATAGGGAATATGTGTTTTAAAAAACCATTTTAAGATTTTACAATTAACATCTGTTTAAAGCTTTAGTAAATAAAAAAGTAATATTTCACATATTTTTTTAGTACAGTAAAAGTCAAAGGTCAAAAGTTCATAAATAAAGAATCATGTTGTTTCCTCGTCGTTGTTCCAACGTCCGGTTCAGATTTGAGCGGCAAAGCTTTCCATGAATAAATCATTTTACTAAATGCGCATTGGATTACTTTTAACACTTTGTTCATATTTAAATTAACATTTAGTTTTAAGAATTGCTAAGAAAGTACACATTTTTCTTCAATAAACTATAAAATTACAATCCAGTGTTTAATATAAATTATCCCGTAGTCAAATCGGGTGAAGACATGATCGGGTTGCTAGTAATATATGAAATGATTTCGTTACTATGTTAGATTTACACAAGAAACTACTGAACTAAAAAAAATAATATTTGACATGCAATACACAATACCACAAAATCGGCGGTATGTGGAAAAACGGCGTGTCTTAACCTTGGGTTCCCAAGTTCTCTCTGTCTACCTCGTATGTAGAGAGCATATTATAGTGTATGTAGATATATTATGCGACAGCGAGCGATCATTTTTTTAAAAAATATATAGATACTTGATAGCACAGTCTTAATAATTGACAATATAAAAGATCTCACCATTTACTTCACTATTATATATTTTAAAAACGTAATAATATTTACTTAGATAAAACTTTAAGCGTAATATAGTTTAAGAGAAGCATGTTCTAAAGTTATCAGACGGTAGACATCCGTTATCAAAGCAATGCAGTTGTCTAGACGGGCAAATGCAGTTGGCCTCACCATTTAAACTTTAGTGACATAAACTATAAATGCTAATTTAAATAAAGTTAGCTTTTAAATTTCAAGTGTCGTTTGCATTTCTCGAGGGAATTAAATGTGATTCTTTAAATTAACTATATATTTAATATTAATTGAAGGATTTTTTTTTGGTTCACGCTGTGTTTCGCACGTGGCAGAGAAGGCAGAGGGAACTCGGCAACCAAGTGTTAAGAGATCTCTTTCCGTTCACCACTTTTTGCTCAATTTCAGGTATGGCGTGTTGAGTGACGGAAAATATAAATATTTATTTCTTCGAATGGGGATCGAACACAACCCCTCGTTTGTAACTATATTTTTTACTCATCTTTATGTATCTTTAGACGCAAATGAAATAAAAAACGTAATGCTTTACACTAGGTTCTTCGCAGTTACTTATAGTTACTTTACCTAACGTATTTAAAAGTATATGTTGAACTTCTTGACATGTGACTGACTAATAGCGACAATTTTGCATTCTATGTCTGCCTACTGGGGTAAATGTTTGTGGTTAACAAATATTTACAGTTGGATAGACCAAGGATAGCGTTGTGTTTAACTATACGATAGATACGTAATGTTTCTAAGCGCGTGTGGAAATGGGAGCTTAGAGCGATTTAATATTAGCTTTTATGTGTTTACTGCGGAAAATGAATGAATGAGGTTTTGTACGAAAACAGCTACAAAAATATTCATATAAAAAATAAGAAACAAAGCCGCGTTTGCTCTAAGCGAACGCGGCTTTGTTTCTTGCAAGCTTTTTGGGTAATTACTTTAAATTTCATCACTACGTGACTACAGCAAGTAAAGAGCGTGTAAGGGTAAGCGATGGCTGTGGATCCGAACCCTATCTTAATTGCCCTGCTCTGCTAAGACAACACTCGACACATACTGTCTTGAAATCAGGCATGTCTTAATACTGCTGTTGCCTATCCTGCAATGTTGTATAACGGTGCAAAGTAATCTTAACTTGCTATTTACCGTTCTTATAGGTAGCTATCATTTGATAAATATTCTATATAATATTTTGGTAAGCTGAGGGAACCTGAGAACAACCTGTTAAGATACTCCGTTGTTCTCGAAGCAATGAGTACGAGTGGCGAAACTCAACGCCGCGGTACCAGAGCGGGGCAATAAAAAAATTTTATATTAAATATTTCATTTCCTTCAGTAGAAATAGAACCGTTGCAGTCTCTGTGCCACGACTTGGCTCCAATTATATAGATTTATTGAGCGGTATTTTCAATTTGATTATAGCTTTGATTTGTATTTGGTGAATGTCTAAGTATATGTTGATATTAGACTAAATATTTATTAGACATTCATCAAATACAAGTCAAAGCTAAAGTCAAAATTATTTCACTAATAAATATTGGAATAATCGAAATTTATTAAAAGTCAAGTCTCTTAAAGCTGCCTACGCAGATACAAATATTGAAAGAGACTCATTATTATATTTACGTAGAACTTTTTGGTTGTCAAAAGTGTTTTTTGTCTGAGATAATTTTATCAGGTTTTAGAAATGTTCGAGTATATTTCATAATAATGTTGCAGGTATATATATCGAACTTACTTATAAAAAATAATAATAAAGAATAAAAATAATAGTATGTTCGTAAATATAAAATAATAATCCAAGGATCACAATATTGGTATACCTTAATAAGTGTATTTTATTAGTTTTATTAGCTTTTTTACAACGGTATTGGCATAGAGTAAAGACCCTCCATCTCAGCCTGAATTCAAAAAATCATATGCTGTGCTATGTGCTTTTATCGTGATCCACAGCGGGAAAATGAAAATAATTTATTAGATTCGTTGCGAGTAGAAATCGAATCCACAATTATCGCACTATCATTAAAAAAATATACCACTTATAATTGTTACACGTGTACCGTATATTGTTACTCTGATAAAAACACCGCTAGCGCCAGTTACATTGTTCCCATATTCAACTACATTATTCGGGTGAAATATTTGCACTAGTATTCTGCTCTAGTTTAATAGGTAGTAATTCACAAAGGGCATAAATTTGATTAATTTGATGGCCTTTGAAGAGAATTAGTGATGCATAGATCCACACCATATTGGTTAACCCAATATACAAAATTTGAAATGGGACTTCAATATATTCATCGAACCGAAGTAATATACTAGCTCCACACTAAAGTAAGACTAATTAACATTTTTGTTATGCTTATGTATTTCATTTTCTGCCCCCAAGATTAATTGATTCAGTCTTTATTCTTTCTGGCATTAATCCTGACTTTTGCCAGGGTCTGGCTTTCTACTCAATCTACTCCACTTTGCGCGATCTTGGATGAAGTAGGTAGGCTTTCATGTCCAGTATCACGACTTCCAATCAGCACTTCCTTAAGCGTCCGGAAAGTCTCATTCCAGGTACAGACATATTATGAAACTTGCATCCGATCATAGTTCCCAGGTCGTCGCGCAACGTAGTCATACCATCTCAGGTGACGCTCTTGGAGCCGTTGAGCTGTGTCACGGACTCCATGAATTCCTCGAATGAATGTCAGATAATATTCGGTCAGATCGCGTTACGCCCCACATTCATCTTAACATCATCATTTCCATCAACTATTTATTTTTATTTATAACAACTATTTTTTTGTTTTTAAATAAGTTCGATATACCTGTAGCAACATTATTATCAAATAATGGTACATTTGTATGACCTGACATACTTTTATCTATAATTGCTATAATTAAAAACATTTTTTTTAAAATTCTTTTATCTTTTGCTTCACGCGGTTATGGCATACACGTGGCAGGTAGAAACCAAGTTTTAATAAGAAGTTTAGAGAATAAAAAAAAGTTAATTCAATTTTATTATATGAAGTGTTATGTTGACTTAAACTAAAAGATATTTAATATAGGATGTACTCAAAAAACTATCCACTTGTACCTTTTTTGAGTATCTGATATTAACTAATATTAATAATATCATAGAATAATAATATGTATATATTTTATTTAGTATAGGAATACGTATATCGTTGTATGTGAGCCAAAGCGTACGCAGCGGAAATTATTGGAGGTCTTAATGGGTGCTAGATCAAAGCGAAAATTCGATATATTTATACGGTTATGAACGGAATCGCACTAATAGCAGGTAGCTAAGAGATGTTTGCATATATATGAATATTTATATCTGTTATAATGCTGATAATGTTATCTAGCTATGATATAATAAAATAATAAAAACCATACGGGAAGACTTAAAATGACTAATAGAATACAAATCTACAATTTTTGTCTGTTTGTTTGTCAGCGCAGGATCTAGGTTATATTTGATTTCTAAGACTTGCACACCTTATGCAGGACCGTAAGGGTCTATATGAAATAAATTAAAAAATGAAATTAAATGCGTCGATATTAAAAGTTAGTGAGTGTGATGAGCATTTTCTAATGAGGTCTAAAGGATTTTTTTATATTAGTAAAAATGAGTTTTATTAGTAAAATAGATATTATACAATATTTGTAAAAAAATAAAGTTTTTACTGTATGCTATCTCTAAAAGACAGCTATCGTTAACTTTTATGTCGGTTATTTGGGATTTTTGCGTAATTTTAAACATTTACGCAAAGTTTTTGCTATTTATTATTGACTGGCAGTACTTATACGCTCGTGTTTTGTCTTCCTCGATATATGGACTATACAAACAAAGTCTTCCGCTTTATAATATTTGTTTAGTATACAATCTATACGTAAAAATAAAATTGAAGTGTCAGTGTGTCATTTCTAAATAAACGCATTGTTTCAAGTGTTCATTATACATATTTTTACAATGCTTAAACTATAAAAGAATATAAAACAAAAAAGAAGCGGATGCCACGTAGGTGCCACTAATAAAAAAATTTATGTAATGACTTTACTTAAACATATTACTATATCTGACAAGCTGTCATCAGTTTTTCGATTACCAACCGAACGAATGAATTATTTTCATTTCTATGCTCTTTCCTGGTTACAAAACTGACCGCAGCTTTACCATTCATCGGGCATGTTTAGAAAAATGGACAGTATGTGGAGAAGAATTGTCTTAAAGTGAGTGTCTCTGTATCTACCCACATGCTGAGTACAGCGTGAATATAAATATAGAATAAATTTTGAACATGTGAATAAAGAATTGAGTTAAAAATTTCACTGTCAATTTGTAATGATTTATACAGTTGAGATTGAGTTAGTAACAAACAAAGGCAAGTGCTAATATCTACAAACGACATGGATTAATGGTGTTTATTCTAATGTATATAAGATTTGAACTTAGCATTATAAATTTTTTTTTTATATTCTCACATTTTTGCAATATAACCTTTGTGCCATTGGAGGGAGAGAGAGAGAGGAGTGCCAGAGAGGGGAACCCAGTGTCAATACACTAATGTATAGCTATAGTAAATACTGTGCTTTGTAGAAATTAAAGTAGTACTTTTTCTCGAGCTGGAATTGAAGTCACAACCGTTACACCCATGTGTGCCCCTTACAAGTTGAAAAAGTTTTTATAGAATACAAAAGTAACGGTATATTTCTTTTAAACATAATGAAAAAGCTATTCTAATGAATTTTATACAATAAACATTTCTATTACCAAACCCAAAGCAAAAGCAGATAAATGTTTTGTCGTTTTGTGTCTGTTTACTATGAATAAAACAAAAGCTTTGGTCGATTGCTAAGCTAAAACAATTACTTGGACCTAAGAAATAGCAACAAGTAAATATCTAAAACATAGGATTGAAAGGTAATTTATAGAAAAGTTACTGATTAGAAGGGTCGTCCAAGGGTGTCCTTTGAAGGCGTCCGAGGGCAATTTCATTAGAGATGAAAGAGGTATTTTAGTGGTTCTGGTTTTATATAACCGAGGCCGTATAAGGCCATAATTTACGCGATACTTCAAGATTGTGTATAGTTATAATAATATATTTTAATAAATATATAAAATCAATTCAAATGTACATACCTTTTTGAAAATCGCGTGAACTTTGGTAAGAAGCTAATTTAGAATACGTTTGCATTTAGTATTTTCTTTCCTAAGTGCGGAATAACACCTTAAATATACTAAAAACGTATACATTTTTTATACGTTTTCTAAATTAGTGACATTTCTTACATTGCTGAGCTTAATTAAAACTATTTTTTTAAATCTAAATTATATCTTGGAATGAGTTCTGCTTTGTTTTTCGGCATTTATTTCTATTGTAGCAAACAAGAAGCGTACTTTACCATTATTTCTGTACGTGTAGTAGAACTTTACATAGAATTAGAACCTATAGACACTTTTATGCCACAGTTCTCTCTGAGCAGGGACACCGAAAAGCTTTGACAATTTTATACAACAAAATCCTTCTTTATTGAATGAAGTACTTAAAGATTTAATTATTATGAAGCATCTCGTTTCCATTCTTAAGTAACCACTGAAAAGCGATTAATAAGTAAAATCACAGGCAATACAAAACTTTATTACGTGGTAGTAAAGTTAAATTTTGAATGTTGAATGCTATAAATAATTTGCAGTTCGCAAAGTATCACAAAGTGTTAGCCTGAGTTGTTTTACGTTATGATGGCTATGTTTTTTAAATTTTGAGACTTGTAGCTTAATGTTAATTTGAAATTTTGAAAATTTGTATATTTTCCATTGATTTTCTTTATTAATCTGTCCAGTTTCACGCTGAACTTCGCATATAACAGGAAGTTTAAAGAGCGTAGTGGAAATCAACGTCGTACTTCATTTAACCAATACAAAAATAATAAGAAAAAAACTTATTATTTTTGTATTGGTTAAATGAAGTACGACCGCACAGCTAAATGTGGAAGCTTCCTGGAAGTAACATGTTGAGTAAGTAACAAACGTAATCACTTTAATGGCCATTGGAGTGCATACTCTATTTGAATCAAGTGTCTTTTATGATTTTTCATTATAAGACACTTACGGAAATATTAGGATTAAGTTAAATTTAGTAACAAATGTCTTGAGACTTGTCGTGGCATAGGGGTACCAGCGTGCGCGTCTACAGGCGATAGACAGATTGTAGGTCCCAATCCCCACAAAGATTAATTATTTAATATTCCAGCTCTAGGAAATGAAATATTTAATATTTTTATTTCCTGGCTGTGGTAACGAATCAAATCTTGAACTCGAACTCGAATTGGGCGAGAAGTACCAAAAGGAAGTGTCTTATTGGGAACGGAGTGTCTTAATACTAGGTTCCCAAGTTCACTCTGTCTACCCTGTTATATGCGGGACACAAGGTTATTCTTCGCACATTTGCACTAGTAAAAATTAAGTCATACGTTATATCTCATTTACAATTTTGATGGCGAGTAAAGTATCTCAGTATAATATTTATATAATTCTTAATCATTTTATATAAAAAAATATATATAAATATGATAAAATAGGACAATTCTGTACCAGACCATAAACAAGAAAATAGTAATACAAAGAGACTTTAAGCATGTAACAAAATATTTTTACCTTCTTTTACGGTTTTCGTAGATTTTATCTGCCTTTGGTAAAATATACCTATAAATTCATTTTTAAGTTTGAATAAATTCTAACATGAAATCCTATCAAACCCCAAGCACTATCTAAAAACGTTATAAGATTGAAGATCTTAAAAAACCTAATAAAAAAATATAATTAATTAAACTTTGCGGCCTCTTTCTATAATTAGCAGTGACTAAGTTATAAAAACAAAAAAAGTGTACGTGTGCGTTAAAGAAAATATTGAAAATTAGACCTTGAACTATAAACAAAAGAAGCTGCATGTTGCTGCTGCTGTATATAGCAAATAGCACATAAATATATTTTAAGACGCAGCGTTGATTTCCGTTTCTCAATACAAAGTATTTTCTCGAAAGTTCGCTTAAAATAGGGTGTCTTAATACTAGGTTTACTCGTCCTAATCTGAGATCCATATGTATGTTATACAGGATAATATATGGGATATACTGTAAAGCTATCTTTATTATTTGAATGAATTTTTAATTACAAATCGAGTACGTCATTGTAGTAATATAAATTTCTATAATATCAACGAGAAGGAAAAAAGCTTATTTGCAATTCCGTCTGTCTGTCAAGGGAGTTGCAGTAGCAATTTGTGTCAAAATAAGAAAAATGCAGCGTATTTATTTGTCAATGTTAATTAGTTCTCAGCGGTTCATAATAAAAAGCAAATAGTAAAAGTCCATATAACGTGAGTACTGGTCATAAAGCAAGCTTCATTACGATACTAACGAATTACTCTGTTTTTAGAGCACTTTAGCCCAATTTCTTTACGAGCGCTATAAAACGCGTGATCAAAGTTTAAGTTACTACTTAGTGACAAAATGAAAACTGCCAATGATATTTATTCATGTTGATGTCGTTTCTACGTAAGAAAACCAAACGTATAAAGTATATATGCCACTTTTGGGCAAATGCCCAAAAGTGGCATATATACTTTATTTATATAATTACAACGTCTTTACTGTTTTAGTTTTACGCTGTATCCCGCACATGCAGGCAGGCCAGGCAGAGGGACTTGAGAATCTAATGTTAAGATACTTGTACACAGTATTCTGTAGGCCACTCAGGCCTAATCTTATTTTCTTACCAAAGTGAAGAAATTAAAATATTCAACATTTCATTTTCTCAAACGAGGATTGAACCCACAACCTATCACACTTACAGTCGCACGCTTGTATCCCTGCCATAACAGACCTCAACTATTCTATATAGAGATAGAAGTAAGTTAAGCTAAAAAATATGAAATAAATTCAGTTTCAATGTTATAAAATAATTGCTTACTGGTTGTCAAAGTGACTATAGTAGCTCGAGAAGCCAAATCACTGCAATTTTATTGTCTAAAGACTCGAAAATTCCTTTTGCTCAAAGGGATTCTATTTTGAAATGATATTGCCGGAGGATTAACGAGAAGATTACAATATTTTGTTACTACAATATTATTTCATTGTGAAATATTTTTCATATTTAACTTTTAATAACATTTATATCAACATACATGTTTCTGCGTAAAACGTTACTCAGCTATATAATTTAGAACCCAATTGGAAATATAAGAATATGTCAAATATAAAGATGTGTCGTAGGAACAGCCTCGATGGAAATTATTATATCTTGATATTTCACGTTATATCTATTTGATCGGACTTCTTTAGTTTTGCATTATAAGGCAATTATATCCATAATTGCCTAAGGTCTAACTACAATTCTTATATACTACAATTCTTAAAAAATGCCTTAGTCAATTAAAATTCCGATTTTTCGTAACGCTTTTAATAAAAAAAAAGCAATATTAAAATCAAGAACTAGTTGTGTCAAGCGAAAACAAAATTAGGCGCTTATTCAAATATTTTGCGACCTACTCTCTACATACCGTAGTAATGTACTCGTCTGAAGTAACCTAAAATGTATGAATTTACTTAGACTTTACGTAAGAGTGATTAAGAGGCAGTATTTTAAGATTTATTCTCTAGTAAAATAGTCAAGGAATGGAACGCTAAAGTTCAGTCCTATTGTACCTTCGATCTGTCTTGTTTCTAAATATTAAGCTTCTTGGTTGAGTATATTAACGATAGCTATAGATAGATAGGCGTAAGATTTAGATCCTCTATCTTTGTTATAGGAGGCAACTAGTATTATCAAGCTGCGGCTTCGCCCGCATGGTCTTTAGCCGTAGCTAATAGTTATGTGTCATAGTTAAAAGATACCTACTAGTAACTGAGTCAATGTCAAATTTATGTTGTCATTTATTCGCTCTGGTTACAAGGCAAAGCGTGGAGTTGAGTTTCACCACTCAACATGCAATGCCTCAAATCGCCGAATTTGAGGCATTAAGTGGGGATCAGAACAGAGAGTCTCAACACTAGTTCTCCCAAATCCCTTTTGCCTACCCTGCCATGTGCAGGATATAGCGTGAAGCTGAAAAAAACCATTCAATATATTTATAAAGAAATAGCTGATACAAATCGTATAATAAAAAAAATCTTCAAAAATGTTACTCAGGCAAAGATGGTGGTCACGTAGAATGAAGCAAATAAAATCAATAAACGATATACAATTAAAGGAATCTGAACAATGTATACGCCTTGTCTTGTTTTGGGCCTTTCAAAGATTAAATTCTTCAGTATTTACCTTTAATTTTGCAATATAAATTCAGGTTCTAACTTAGGTATATAATACGCCTTAGTCCTAAGTAAAAGTTTGTAATGTAAAGTTTAAAGTAATAATTACTTAATAGAAATTAATGGTGTATATAAATAATTTTGTAATTAATATATACTATATGAAAATTAAACATAATAGTATGAAAAAGGGTACGGACCAAGTGTCTGTAGTGTAATTGATAATATTAAAATAAAAAAAAAAACTTAGGTATATATTTACCTGATCTTAGGAGCTTGATATTTCGCTACAAAAATTGTAGATTGAATCATATGTAAGTTTATAATTAAGTTTATGTTATCTTCGCTTCTCCACAGTACATAGAACACACTGACAGCAAAAATTTCACGTTTTATAACCGTAATATGAATATGCAGCTATATTTCAAAAATAGCTATGAAAGTGTCATTTTTATTGTTGCTTTTATATCCAACGCTGTTACGAAACTGAAAAACCGATACTCCAATTTCATTCAAAACAAGTTCCGCTGATTCTACGTTCTATTATATTGAATAGTTACTACGAATGAATTTTGGCTATTCGTATTTTGACTATTTTTGTTTTTCAGCTTCGCCCTGCCTATCATACACATGGCGGAGTATGCAGAAGAGAACCTAATGTTAAGTCATTTGAGAACCTAATGTTAAGATCCTTTCCGTTCCCCACTTTCTACCGAATTAGAGGCATTGCGTGTTGAGAGTCGAAACTTGACGTCTTGTTACAAAAACGAAGAAATGAAAACATAAAATACTTAAATTGAAAATATTTCATTTCTTTAAGTGGGGATCGAATCCAACTTGTCGAGTGTACAGTCACATTCTTGTGTCATTGCGCTACGAGAGGCCTCACTGACTATGTTTTATTATATTAAAAAAACTAGCTCTTCTGACTTAATATGAGTGGGTGCGCTCTTCAGGCGAAGTAATGATTATATTTTAATTATTTTCGTTTTAAAATTGTCTATTCGGGAAGACGGTACATCGGACAGCGAAGGGTCGGTTGCGAAGTTTAATTTTGGGCCCGTTACTATGGAAACTTGGGTACGAAGGGCACTTACATTGCCGTCTGATATTTGCTATGCCATTTTAGTCGTAGCTCGATTGATTAATTTCTAGGTCACACTTTCGGCAAATATACCGTATCGAAGCGTTGAATCTAAGGGTTATTCTCTTGTCTGCGTAGAGGTTTCTGAAGCAACGCTACTTAGCGTATCCGAGAGGATTTCGGTGTTTTTTTGTCTTGGGGCCTAGAGACAGAGGAGCTCGCAAATGAATTCGAATGTATGGACGAGAAAATTCATTCTAAGCGAGCAAGTGGACGTCGTACGGCAAGTCAAGCGATAGTCGAGGCAGTCCGCCTGCATCTAGGGTGATGGGTTAAAAGGATTTTTAGAGTCACGAAGTTTCAATGACAAACTTACGGCTATACACACACACACACACACATATATATATATATATATATATATATATATATATATATATATATATATATATATATATATATATATCCTAGAGGCTACCACGGTAAAATTATGTTGTTCCTTTTAAGTCATCGAAGTCTACTTATAAGTAGACCCTTTTAAATTTCTGAGGGCGACAGTGAAGTCCGATAGGCGAGTCTTAAGCCGTTTTGTTCGTAGTAGCAAGCCATGTACGTAGAAGAATTGTAGTTGACTTATTTACCTTCCACACGGGCTGTCTACCTTAATGCATTTCCAAGCGATAAAAAAGAGATAGTTCCGTGGAGCTTATCGTACTATGAAGCAATATATATATATATATATATATATATATATATATATATATATATATATATATATATATATATATATATATATATATATATATATATTTTTTTTTTTTTTTTTTTTTTTTTTTTTTTTTCAACATTGTATACAAATTCAAATTGAATATATTTTTTGTAGGTTTGAATATTTTTAATGAAACAAAATGCAACGTAAGGTTTCTGTCCTATGTAAGAATCCTTCTTATATACAATTTCCATATACGAAACAATTATAATATCACTATACCTTTATTGAAAATATTTACTGAATATTTCCAAATACCAAAACTGCACACGTAAAAATAGTACTGTCTAATTAGTGTAAACGGGAAAATGAGGCTCTATAACTACATTTCCATAATGCTACATAAAGATGCATAAAGATGTTCATTTGATATTTTAATATTATAACTAACTTTAGAGTTGATAGAAGTAAATTCAAGTTAGATAGGCTGGCGTACCTTTTATTCAGTAGCAAGCTATCTTCCGAGGGAGATGGAAGCGGAAATCGACTTTACTATAGTACCTTTCAATATAGAACTGTAGGCGTATCGTGTAAACTCGTTAGCGTTCACACTGCGTTCATTATAATAGATCTGACAAAGGTATAGTTATACTTTATATGTTTCGTTATAGAATTTTATGGGTGTTTATAGTCTATACAAAAAAAAGGATTTTTGATACTAGCTCGGAAGTCATTTATACCAATTTAATGTATAATCAAATAATACTCAGCTTCACACTGTATCTCGTAGATAGCAGGGTAGGGAGAGGGAACTTTTCCCAAGTGTTAAGACACTTCGTTCTGTACCCCACTTTCCTCCAAAATTGAGGAATTGCGTGTTGAGTGGTGGAATGCCGTGCTTTGCCTTGCTTACCAGAGCAAAGACATAAAAAAATAAATTCCCGGATCCCCACTCGAGGAAAAGAAATATTTAATATTTTTAATACATAAATTAAAAATATTAAATATTTCTTTTCCTCGAGTGGGGATCCGGGACCCACTACCTGTCGTTTACAGTCACACTTATATGCGCCTATCGTTATATATAGTTTTCTTAGTTACGTATAACTAACATTATTTTATCTTTTATAGCTTCACACTGCATTCCGCTTATAGCAGGGCAGGGAGAGGGATCTTAGAGTAAGGACAGTCCATATATCACTTATCGGCCTTTACTGTTCAAGAAAAATACTAAATTTAAAAATGTATATAAAATTTGAACGAAGCAGGATTGGAAACCGCGCCTCTTGGAAATCGTCAAAGCGCTCTGAGCAACTAAGCCATTCGATCTCAACAAGCTCCGTCGAAATTCTTATACGCTTTTTACAATTTATTTATGTTGCTAGCATCTCTGTAAGGAGATTTTAATTCTTTTTCTTTCCTAAGTGTGGAATAACACTTTAAGAGTAGTAAAAACATTGAATAAATAGCATTCTCTCTTGCCAAACGATAATTCTAACGAATTGTCTTTGGGTAGCGGAAATTTGTATAAATCTCCCTACAGAGATGCTAACAACCTAAATAAGTCGTTACAAGCGTATAAGAATTTCGACGGAGCTTGGCTTAGTTAGTCAGATCTTGGACGGTTTCCAAGAGGAGCGGGTTCAAATCCTGCTTCGTTCAAATTTTGATACGTTTTTAAATTTAGTATTTTTCTTTCTTAAGCGTGGAATAACACTTTAAAAGTTGTTTTTTTAACTTATTTAAAATTATAGTTTAAAACATATTTGAATTTATTGCATTTCCACATACAAAAAGGTAATAAATATAATTGTCTGTCAGTGAATTTTCGGGACGCGTTCCTATTTTCTTCTTATAAATTATTCAGTGATATGTGCCTCCATTAGTGTTTCTGCTTCACTGATCTTCATACAAACTGCTTACAAATGATGTGAATATAAATTGTATTAAACTATAATAATGATGTATGTTGTAGTTAGAATAGATTTTATATTATCAGTAACTGAATTTTAAAACAAATTTATAGAAAACTTTAGAAATTTGAATGGATCTTGATTTGAACCCGCGTTTCTCTGAAATCGTTCTGAGCACTAAGCTATACGTTCTCACTCTATACGTTCTAAGTTATGTAGAAATTCTCATACTCTTGTTAGAACTTTTTTATATTTTTTATTTTTCCGTACTGGTTAGATAAACTGTGACCTTTAATATCGCCACTGAACATTCGATATCTTGAAATAGAATGAAAAGTGACTAATGGTGATAAAGTATTGAGACGTTTTTTCTTGAAAAGTAAATATTTAGAACATCCGGATTTCTTTTTTTTCAGCTTCACGCTGTATTCCCAACATGGTAGGGAACTAGACAACATAGTGTTAAGACACTTTGTTCCGCTCCCCACTTTCCGCGGAATTTGGGGTAATGCGTGTTGAGTGACGAAACTCAACGACGAATTTTATCGAATGGGTCCAACCCACAACCAGTCGTACTTAC
>DWMZ01001667.1:0-15790 GCA_018249855.1 Eueides tales michaeli
GATTTAAATTAAATTATTTTATTTTATCAAGGAGAGAGAAGCGCACAACCTGTCCCGTTGACAGGTCACATGCTCCAGGCTAGCAGAGGCAAGCTCCGCCTAGGGAGCTTAGTTTTGACAAATAACACTAAAGTTGGCGAAATCTGATGCTGTCTTTGTATACTTCGAACTTAAGTACTTTGAACATTATTTAACTACTTTGAACAAACGAATAGACTGACAAATGACTGACAAACATTTATAATCATAAAGTTCCCATTTCCACCGCAATTGTATATTAAAACAAAAGTAAGCTCTTTAAAATCCAAGTGTGACTCAAGAACCTCTAATTGATACTCCTGGCCATCTTATTACATTACTGACATTACAGGTGAAAATCATTTAAATGCGAGGTGCGTACAAAGGGGAAGAGGAGAGGGGAGGGGGTTCATGTCCTCTTTGAAGCAGGAAATAGAAAAACTTTTGTCATTCGCAATGAAGCCGCAGGATTATTTTTACGGTCTCCAACTACAGTGCGATTGTTTGTTTCAAGTGTGTCAGCGATAGGGTGAGAGATATGTGCAAAGTTGATGCGGTCGTTTATGGTAATGTTATACGATGAGTAGGTGATGTATTCCGTTTGTCAAGTTTATCTTAATTTTAGTTTGTCTTTTTTTATTTTTTATTGGGGATTAAGATACTTATGTTTATCATATTCTGAGACGTTGTGTATAGAGTAGCGAAACTCAACGCCTCGTTGTGCCTCATTACGATAGCGAACAAATTAAAATATTTAAAATTTTATTTCTCTGAGTGGGGATCGAATTCACAACTCGAGACCCTAAATTCAGAAGCAAACGTGACAAAAAATAATGAAATTTCAAATTTTTAGGTAGAAGCTTAATATGAAATTTATATAGACATGTGTAATTTTATTCTATCAAGCGACAATTGTAATGTCATTCGAAATTTTTCAGATTTTGGACGAAGAGTGGAGAACGGAGTACCTATTGTTATTAATATCACTTAAAAATAAAAGGATATTATTTTTAATAGTCACATCATTACTACTGTTTACTAAATACGTTATTGTATAGACATATATACATTTCATAGGTTAGCTCTAACCAACTTCATTGGCCACATTTAGGTGTAACCGCATCGGGAACTTGCAATGCATAAATTGTATATTGAATCTCTATGTATATTACGTCTATCATATAAATCATATGGAATACCCATATGATTGTTCTTCATTCTTTTAAAAAAATATTTTATTACGTGTAAATGAAAGTAAAAATAACACTTAGCACAGATATATAATGATGATGGTGATGACAATGATGATGGAGGTAATGTTGGTGATGACGATAATAGCAATGGTGTCGTTATTAATGATTATGGTAACGACGATAATGATCTTACAGATCAAAAGTTGTCACGGCTACTACTTCAACTGTTACTAATTACTGCTTTCAAGCGTCTAGAGAGTAAAAAAATATGAATGTCTTAAATCTATTGCGATACTTACAATCTTTGCAATATTCTCATTGTACGTTATTTTGATCATGTATCAAAAATCGAGACTTACCTGTTCTTTTATAAAAACATTCTCATTCTAAGTGCAATGTTGCAATCTTGAGCGCCGTACACTGAAAATTTATTACCTTCCTCATATAATTAGCTTACCTTCTATTCACTTTCACGTTGCATTCACATATCCTCTTTACATAATATTTTGAAATAAAGTGTAGACATACTTTAGTAGACGTGCGCGTCTTTCTAATTATAATTTAGTAAAAGCTAGGTTTTGATAGAAAAGTTATACAAGTTAAGTTGTTTGAATTTCAAAAATAAGTAAAGAGCAATCTAATTTGTTTGCCAAAAGAGATAATTTGTACTAAAAATATTCTTTCAAAAATTGTAAGTTTCTAGTTTAAATTAGACAACAAGACAACGCCCAGGATTTAAAAATATATACAAATTAAATTGCAATTGTTTCTTATCCTTTAGTATCATATTAGATTTTTGTTGTTATCGCACAGCAAGCAAGCCAGAGTAAATATACCTACATCGTTATTAAAAGATATTGTTTGTTTAGGATGCGGAGCTCTACGCCGCGTTATATATCTATGGTAAATGAAATTTCAAACTTCCTTGGCATTCGAGGAAGAAATCTTTTAAAAAATCCAAGAAGGTATTTGAGACAAATTAATTTGTTAGTTTTATCTAAAAAAATACTCAAACGAAATAATTTTTTAAATTTCTTTTAGCTTCACGCTGTATCCTGTACACTTTAAAACCTAGTGTTAGGACTCTTTGTTACGTGCCCCACATTCTACCGAATTTAAGGCTTTGCGTGTTGAGTGGCTAGAGTAAAGTAACGAAAATATAAAATTTCCTCGAGTGGGGGGATTGAACCCAGAACCTGTCGCGTTCACTCACGCTTGTGCCACTGCGCCACGGTAGGTCTTAGATTATTTATTATTACTATAAATAAATGGTAATTGTAAAAAGTCTAAAAAGCTACTATAGTACCCATTTAAGGAGCACATGAATAGTGAACACATTGTAGAGTCCGCGTCGAGATGCCGCCAGTAATATGTTTGCAGGGACGCTGCGAGCGGCGGCGACCAAACAGGTATTACTTGTGACTTGGCTTTATCTTAGGGAACTACTGCGTTTTGTTTATCTACCAAAGGAGATAACAAATTTTATAAACCAAGGTTTGAGATATGATTATTTTCATTTTTATTATATAGTGTTTTGATTTTTAAGATTTAAATTTTATCTGTGATAAGCCTATACTATTTTGAATTGAGAAATTCTGCTCTGCATTTTAAGCCTAGCTTTTGCGACATTATTGCTTATTGATGGAGCTCAATAATTCATTCCCTCGCGTGGGAATCGACTCCATAACCATTGCGATTACAGTAACACCTTGCGCTACTGTGCTTGCATATTCTACTATAATTGCTATAATATTTAACATTTAAAGGTTTTGTTGTTTGATGCTGATTTTTAGCCGTTTTTACGTCCACTGATGGGGCACATAGGCCTCTCTTGAGGGTTTCTGTTCCCCCCTTTTTGCCGAATTCTTGACGCACTGCGTTTTTAGTGCCAAAACTTAACCAAAGCGAATACATGAAAATTTTCCACTAGAAGCGATGAAATATTTCATATTACATCGTTTAGTGAGGAAATCTAAGCCAAAACTTGTACCTTTTACAATCTCACGGAATTGCAGATTTAATTGCATAATATGGCGAAATACATATATAATAGCGCAAAGTCAGATTAAATTAATTCCTATACCCAGTTTCAAGCTGTATCCAACACATGGCAAGTCAGAATTTAGGAACCTAGTGTTACACACCCCACTCAAACATCTCCTTCTGTTTCCCACTTTTCGCCGAATTTGAGGCATTGCGTGATGAGAGGAAGCATCAATGCCGCGCTATGCCCTGTAACGAGAGCAATGAAAATGAAAATAATAAATTTCCTCTTGCGGGGATCGACCCACAACCTGACGTTTATACTCACAAGGTTGTGCCACTGTGACACGAAAGGTCTCAATATAATTATGAAGCCAAAAAATAGTTCTAAAAGTCTGTCTAAAAAAACAAAAAAACTGTAAAATTATGATGTAGTTTATTTAACGTTTTAAACCATATCTTTCCTTAAGTATATACTTGTGTATACATCGCGATACATCGACAATATCAAATTTGGAATTCGCGAGACACGCCGAGCACTATCGGCATCGAGTAAGCCGTTTATGCAAAGTGGAATTCAATAAGGGCCCGACCCGAGCCTCTAACGTTGTATGCCTTCTTGTACAAGCTACAACATTTAACAATAATAACTTAAATAAAATTGTGTTATATTTTACTTTAGATATAAATTTGGTAATCATTTAAAAAAAATGTAGGTATTATATTTTATAAAGATATATTAGCGGCGCAGTCAGATAAAGTATGACTAACATGACGATTGTGACGATTTCGTTTTGCTTTGGTAAGAAGATAAAGAACGGCGTTGAGTTCCGTCATTCAACGACCAATGTCTCGAATATTGATCGATGCGTAATGTCTTAGCACTAAGTCTCCGTTTTCTATCCTGCTGTACGCCAGATAATATATAACAATACAGGCAGCGTTTTAAAAGCGACAATCTTAGATTTGGTAAAAACTGACGTTAGGTAAGGAGCGCGGTGATCAGTTTCGCCATTCAATACACAGTGTCTTAAAAATTCAGCGGGAAGTGGAGAACGGAATGTCTTAACAATATGTTCCCTGGTTCCTTTTGCCTACACTGCGATGCAAGGGATACCATGTGAAGTTAGTAGTCTCTCTCCAGTATGGAAGACAAAATAAGGTGCCAAGTGTCTCCACGTTAAACTCCAAATCGCCGTTAATCAGCGGAAGTAAAGATCGTAATGTATAAGTTCTCTATTAAATGTGCCTACTTTATGTAATACAGGAGTTGAGTGAAAATATGAATTATAAAAACATCGTAGAATAAAAGCTCTCGCTGAGTATAGATCTAATGAATATAAAGTGGTTTTTAAACCAAAAAAGACCAAAGAAGAGGCAATTGCGCGTGTGACTGTAAACGAGACTACTATGGGTTCAATTCCCACTCAGGAAAATTAAGTATTTAATGTTTGTATATGTTCGTTCAAAATTCAGTCACATACCAAATTGAGTTCCGCCACTCAACACGCTATGCCTCAAGAATTCGGCGGAAAGTGGGAAATGGAAGTGTCGCAATGGGAAGGGAGTGTTTAAACCCAGAGGATATGTTTGAAAAAGTTTATTAAAAAGTCATATGATTTGATAATTTTATTTTTGCAGAGTAGTATAAGATAAATGTCACGTTTTTTTTACTTCACATACGTGTATTATAAACTGATTTTATTTTGAAAATCTGACTGTAAAGTAACTTGTCAATTATTTCTACGAGTGTAATATTTGAAAAGACAGTGACAAAGTGAGAATAGCACAATAAATAATTTACTCCGAGCGAACTCAATATTTTAAAAATATATACAAGTATTAAGATTATCATATTATTCGTGAACCGTTGAATTTAAATAGGCTGTGAGATTAATTTTACTTGGGAAAATGTTTGTATTTAAAAATATATTTTTGTAAACAAAGTACATTACTACAGTACTTTATTAAAAACAAATATAGACTTAAAAATATATATATTTTTAAACTATTAATATGTGAATGTGTATTAACAGTCGTGGCACTAACATGTGACTGTTGTGCATTCGATACCCACTCGAGGAAGTGTAATACTTAATATTTTCAAATGAAATATTTAATATTTTCATTTCATCTCAACACTGGGACTCGAACTTCTTGTGTGGGATACAGCGTGAATCAGAAAAAATATATTTAAAAATAATAAAAAAAACAAAATAATTTTGTAAAAAATAGTTTCACATTTTTCTGTTATTGCAGTTCAGGCAGTCACATACAACAACATTGTGTGTTGAAAGAAAACGAAAATCGTAAGTAAATATATCGAATCCGAAACCGTCGCGATTGCAGCCAAATTGTGTCACTACGCTACGACGGCCTAAATTTGATTTGTATAAAACCACACTCAAATCAGTTTATTCATTCCGGAGCTGCGGGCGGTGCCACGGAGAGACAGGTCAAACTTAGAACACGTCTTTACGTAGAAGAATAATAAAATATAAACAAAAAAATAAGTACAATTTAATAATCGTTCTTGATGGTAATATAAAAACTTGCTTTCGCCTTTTTAAAATAAAACGATATCTAAGACATAAGTTACTATTCGGTTTCCAGCTGAGTCTACATTTTAAGTCGACAATAACAATTGGCTGACTTTTATAAAATGAAAGTCCAAAATTGAAGGAGCTTCTGGATCGTTACTTTAAACTAAGTCACAATCGTAATATATTTAACTTCAATATACAATAGTATTTCTTAAGTATTATAGATAAGTATTAAAGGAAAAATGGATCAGATGTTTTCTTTATTTTTTTTAACTTCATGCTATATATCCAGCAGGCAAGGCAGAGAGAACCTGGGAGTAGTTAAGAGACTTTCTTCTCATAAATATACATCCGTTCTCCACTTTCCGCTAAATTCAGGAGGAATTGCGTGTTGTCTTTGCCAGAGTGAGGATAATGAAAATGTTTCTATAAAAATAAATATTTAATTTTCTAGAGTAGAAATTGAATCCACAACTTGCCGCATTTACAGTAGCACACCTGTACCCCTGCGCCACGCCAGACCTCTCAGTCTTTTTCAATAAATACATGCCAAACATAAACAGCACTATTAAATCGTACTAAGTAAATTACAATTTGTTTATAAATCGATTTTAATCTCTCGATTAACTTTACAAAGCCGAGGTAATTAAATGTTGTTAGAGAACTTTTGAGGCACATCAATTATAAGGTGAAGGGCTGCTAGGGCTGTACAGGGCGGCGGCGTAGGGCGGGAAGTGAGGGCGGGCGGCGCGAGTAATCGCGTTAATTAAACACCGCTATTGAGTCGTTTCCGATTCTAGCGTCGCTTAAACTGTTGCGTAAATCTGTTAAATGTTTGGAAACAATTCGTTTTTGACATTTCAATTTTGATTTTAAACAGTTTTTAATAAGCGGTGTTTAAGTAAGTATTTATATAGAGTTTAAGTGGCATAGGTGCAGTAGTCTACTGTGTGAAGTGGTTGCAGGTTCAAAGTTGATATTAAATTGATAGATTCTTTTTAGTTCCTAAATAAATGATTTTGTTAGTATAATTTGGTTTAACTATTTTTCAAATAATAAACTTGAAATCGTTTAAAAAAGAGTAAGTAGCGGGATTTGAACCCACGCCTCTTGGAATGGATGAAATATTTAATAATAGGGAGTATTTTTTGTTTCAAAGTTTTTAAATTAGTAGTAGACTGAATTGTAGATTCACGTATCCCACATACAGGAGGATAGGCAAATGCGCTAAAATATTTCGTTTTCGACTTTCCATACTACTTTTTGTGAATTACGCGCTTAGTAGCGGTACTTAACACCGCAGCATTGATGCTGGAACGGTTTTTAAGAGTTGTAAATTAAAATTTTGTTGAAGTAATTATATTACTTTAAGGTATCTGAGAAATACTATTATTAATATTCTAAATAGAAACCGTCATGATACACTGAATGGCGTGCGACTGTAAACGTGCGACTGTAAATTTTAACTCGGGGATGAACTATTTTTTGTTTCTTCCATAAGAACACAAATTAAACAGAAATTAGAGAACGGAACGCCTTAATAGCGCTAGGTTTCCTTACTTACTCAGTAATAATGGTTCACCACAAAGATATATAATATTCTACATTAATTACCTAGCATTCACTCTGATAGAGATTAACACGGAATTGACAGCTTACAGACATTACAATCGCGTCAAATCATATCATACATACGTAGTACGTACGTTATGTTCTTGCTGCCCTGTACTGTAGCATTATATTGATTATTATTGTACTAAAGATGTCATAATTTAATTTAGACAACATTTTGAAATCTTGGAGGTGTTATGTTATCGAGGCCTGTTGTGGCGCAGCGGCACAATTATGTGACTGTTCGAACCGACAGGTTGTGGATTCGATTCCCACCCGAGGAAATGAAATATTTAATATTTTCAATTTAAGTATTTAATGTTTCATTTCTTCGCTCTGGTAATAAGGCAAAGCGCAGCGTTAAGTTCCACCAATCTGCACTCAAAAAACGAAGCTTGTAACTTCTTATTTTGAATAAAAATATTTGAATTTGAATTTGAATTTGCTGAGTAATGGAGGTGTTATGAGCTTGAGATGTTTGGCTCCTGTCTGTGGCACTGTATCTCTTGAATGAATTAACTGATTAGAGTGTGATTTTGTTTAATAGACAGCCTGTTCTGTTGTTCATGGCGGTGTTTCTTAGCTATGTGTTGAGGTAATGGCTTTTAGTGTCAATACAATTCTGCTCATTTTTTTAAGACATTGCCTATTGAGTGGCAGAATTCAAGGATGTGCTTGACCTTGTTACCAAAGTGAAGAAATTATAACAATTACAAGTTTGACCTGCCCGTCTCTCGGTCTATGTGTCTGGCACTGTAGATTCATATGTCCATTGTAAACTTGGCGTTTTTCTAAAAGGTAGGTGCTATTACATTTATACACCACAAATTAAGTACGTTTTTTTTGTTAACTTACCAAAATATAAGTTAGATAAAATATAACTTAGTCTGACTAAGTACCTTAACGTACGTTCTAAAAAGCATTTTTACCGGACTCGTACTGTTCGTACAGAGGCAACTTTCCACTTCGCATTAGCAGTAAATACTCAACTTTGTGCATACGTTAAAATTAAACGAAACTTGAGTAGAACTAGGAGTTTGTGGAAATGTAATGAATTCTTGTTAAACTATCTTAATAGTATCATCCATATGGTAGTGCAGTGAATTATGTACGAGTACGTTAAGAAGTAAGGTGCAAAAGTTTCATTCAAAAGTAAGAAGACTTCATAAAATAATCTTGGTGAGGTCTGTGGTGAAGTAGGGACACAAATAGCATACAATATATATACATACAAGCGTACGATTGGTAACGCGACTGGTTGTGTTTGATCCCCACATGTGAAAATAAAATGTTTATTATTATCATTATTTTGTCTTCGGTAGGCAAAGGGAACCTGAGAACGTTGTGTTAAAACTCTCTCTCTCTTTCTTGCTATATGTGGGATGCAGTGTGAAGATAAACTTGCTGTCAGTCTATCTGTTTGATTGTCTGTTTGTTTGTGTATCTTTATATTAATTTGTCTATCAAGATCAGATGTCCTAATATCACGTTGAGGTGTCAAGCATAGACGACAACATAATAAGAAATAAACCTGAAATTCAGAAATAATTTAAAATATATAATTGCAGTACAACGTTCATAAAATAAAAAATAATATTAGTACGTAGCATCGTCCCAGTAGACGTAACAACGATTATATCGCGATATGTATCTTAAATAGCAATAATTTAGCGCAATAGTGCTTTAAGCCGGCGGCCATCGGCGATAACTGGTTAGTTCCTCCGCAGTTAGAATATACCGGAGTCTGCGAAGTGTAAATATTGTCTGGATCTGGAAGTATCTAAGCCAATATTATAACATTGAATAATTTGTTTGGTAGGTAGCACACAATTCATAAACTACTAGTTTACATTGATTTATTGTTGGATTTTTTGGATGAGCTTTTATCGAGAAAGGCTTTAAGCTATATTAAACTATATTAATCGTTCTGTAAACGAAGCCACAGGTGTATCACAGGTGACTTAAAGGCACAGTCCTATAGTACAGTAACCTGTGATATAATGATCATCCTAGGACAACTAGGCAGTCTTTTAGATACCTGTGGTAATCCTGTAGACGTTTAAAGAAACGATGCTATAAACGACTTTGATAATTGTGGACACTCTGTATGAATTATTTATAACTTCGCACTCTGATAATAAGATAAAATGCAACGTAAGTTTTAAAAATTATGCGAAATAAGTTTTACCACTTAATTTTCTCTGCTAAGTAGAAAAAAATACCTGTATCAATAAATAATTTTCTTATTGTCGTTTTTTAGTCATACTGTATCCTCCACATAGTGCAGTAGGCCAAGGGAATACGGGAACCTAACATTAACATGCTCCGTTCCCCTAAGGCACTTCCGTTGCTCACTTTCCGCCTCATTTAACGTATTGCATGTTGAGTAACGGAACTCAACACGAAGAAAAATATTATTTAAAATTATAAGCTAAAATGTTTCAGCTGATTTCACTTTTAACACTACTTAGTCTGGTAACTTTGAAACTTGCTATAAGACAACGATAAGGATGAATTAAGACTTGAAGGAGATAATTTTTAGGCAAATATTTCAATTATAAGTTTAGTTCTCTATAAAAAATATATTTATTAGAGCAGGCTTCAGTTCTATATATAATTGTGAAAACGAGGATAATTTGACACAATCCAACAGACTTAATGAACCAAACAAAACGATGTGGCATATTTGACCGTCATTTGTTAAACCGTAGTCTACGTAAGTACTTCCGCAGACAAACGATCAAAATACGTCTACACCGCTAAGCTTTTAGAACCAACAATAAGCATATCTGTTAAATATTTAATTTATTACTCTAAAAGCGTTTTAATAATATATTAGCATGAGATAGTGTTGATAATGTGAGCGCTCTTGTGGCTTATTTAACCAAAACTGTCATTGGTTGTATTGATATACAATATACATACATGTTATAATTAATGAGGCCTGTCGTGCCACAGGGGCACAAGCGTTTGACTGTAAATACGACAAGTTGTGAGTTAAATACCCTCTCGAGAAAGTGAAATATTTAATATTTTCATTTCATAGCTCTGATAACAAGGTAAAACACGGTATTGAGTACCGCCATTAAACATGCAATGCGTCAAATTTTAATGAAAACTGAGGAAAGGAATGGAGTGTCTTATCACTAGGATTACTCTGCCTACCCTGCCAAGCGCGGAATATAGCTCGGTGCTGACGGGACTTGGGAACAGAGTGTAAAGACACTCCGTTCCACTTCTGTTCCTCACTTTATGTAAATATTTCATTCGCCCAAGTTGAATTAAAACCTCTGAACATCAAGTGTGAACCAAGTCCAAACTGTAAATTCGCTTTTGAGATGTTACGCCGCTAAAAGACGACGGCTTCAGTTACTGCTAATATAAAACAAAATTATACTTTATCTCAAATTAAATATCTTAACTTAACCAATATCGTACGTATAAATATAAAGTAAGATTGGAAGCTTCTTTCAAATTTATGAGACTAGTATAAACTACATTGTTAGTAGAAAATGATGCAATCTATATAAGTATTTATTGCAAACCGTAATAATATTGTAGTGAGAGGAGCTCGCGGTAACAATATCAGTCGGATTAAAGGCTTCGAGGGAGGATTTCAGCGAACTAGCTGTATGTGTAACGCGGATACGCAATTATGTACGAGAAATATTGCTTTTGTAGTTTTAATATTAATTTTTATATTTTTGTTCTTGGGTAGTGCTGAGAATATGAAGGCATGCTTATGCATGTTTATGTAGTTATGTATAATGCACTTGTGAAATAATAATATTATTAATTTCGGGGGAACGGAGTGTCCTAACACTAGGTACCCTTTACTTGACCTGCGATATGCGGTATACAGCGCGAAACTACATAAAACTTGTGTCAAGGCACACAAAGTGATTTTTATGACTTTAAATACTATAATGTTTATTACACGTAGTTCACAATTTCTCCATTTTCATAATTTTAAACGTATAATTATTTCATTTGGTTGCTCTAGGGCTTTCAACAAATGGCCAATCTTATTTCAGGTTTAGAAGTCGGATTCTGAAACGGAAGTATATATTTAAATATTGCCCCAGGACCGATAATACATCTAGATTTTTATTTAGTTACAATAAAATACATACATTATATATTACAATTCAGCGACGTCCATCGCATCAGATATACGAGTATGATGAAAGCATTCAGTTAATGCATTATCGTGAGAATTTAACGTGTGTGCACAATTCCAGCTACGTAACGCTGGGATGGATGAAATTTAGTAACTGAAATTTGATTTCATATACGGGGGTACTATAGGATATAGGCTATATATCCACAAATATAGCCGTTCTGGGTGATTGTTTATAAGTTGCTGTTATTGGGTAGGTCGGAGAATGAATGAGGGCATTTCCTTCTAGTTTTTAAGCTAATGATCCGATGACTTTAGTAAAAAAGCTAAGAACCACTGCAATAAACAAAGCTTTGGATTGAAATACCGCACTAAAATCAGTTTATTCATTGAGAAGTCAGGGTGCCTCAGACAGACAGGTAAACTTATAACACCCTTTTTTTTCTTTTTTTTTTATGGAAAAGACACAGCAAACGAGCGTTCGGGTCACCTGATGGTGAGTGATCACCGCCACCCACGGCCTGGTGTAGCACCAGAGGAGCTACAGGAGCGTTGCCGGTCTGTAAGGTAAATGGGCACCGGGGCCCGGCATTACCCAATGCGAAACGGAGTGACCAAGATCACTACTTAACGCCGGTTTTAAATGCCGGGGGTGGTAACAACCCGGTCGAGTCTGCCCATGCGTGCTGTCATTGCTGACAACGTGACTCTCCCACACGTACTTTAGTCGCCTCTTACGACACCACCAGTACCAGGGTGATCCTATTCTAAGCCGGGATCACACGGCGAATTTTGAATCGGGGTAGCGAAAATAACGTCAATTATATCCAGAGATCGACACTCCATCCGAACTAATAAGCCTTCATTTTTCCAAAAAGATTATATGCAGAGCGTAAGTGAAGACGTTTGAAATTCCTCTCCTATCGGAAAATAATAAAAATGATTACTAATTTTCAGAGATTGTACTCAGTACTTTTTACTTTTCATTCTGAGAAAATTATGTTGTTAATCTTCTAAATGACGTAGACAAAGCGGCAAGTTGAAAGCACAATGCTACAAAACACAAAATGAGATCAGATCAGTATAGGTTAATTCTATGATTTTTGATATCTTAATTTTTTTTATAGTTAGTAAGGAGGGAAAATTGGGGAAAAGTCACAAATACTTGATTGATCTCAGCATTGAGGCAGTAATAAAGATTATAGTCGGGATTTTTTTATATATCTGTTCTATGCTTCAAAATAGATTCAATTTCTTTTTTTTTCTTTCAGCATGAAGCTGTATCCCGCAGGCAGGGCAGACCTTAAATTGTTCAAAACTTAAGAAGCTGCCAGTTCCCCGCCAGCGTTGTCAAAACACCAACAAGCTACCCACAGTTGAGAGGCAGCCAATACTTTTACCATATGTGAACAGACAGGATCGGCAACATTTTAAGAAGAGCTTCTATTAAGACTATATTTTAACCTAACAAGAAAGTGAGCCAATTCTTGAGACCAGTAAAAAATAATATTCTTTTACAGTGTGCAGGTGTATACAAACTTGACTGTGACTGTGGCTTATAGATCAAACAAAGAGAAACATCGGTGTTAGGGTGAAGAAACACATCTCCGATGTCAAGAATGGGCTTGTATCAAAGTCAGCAGTGTATGAGCATACAGCGAACAAACCCAACCATCAGGTTTGATAAACTCCATATACTCGCTAGTGAGAATAGACATATCCCTAGAATGATCCGCGAGGCTATTGTTATACAAAAATATCCTAATTTGAATAGAGAAGATGTTTGGAAACTTTCTACCACCTGGGACCCACTCTTAAAAAATTTAAAGTCTCAAACACACCACACCAGAGGACCAGATACAGTGAGCTCATTCTGCAAGAATCCGGGGCTGTGCGCGAGGCAATTAAGGAATCGTTGGCGGTAGTTTGATATAATAATTATGTCAACCGATAGACAAATATCATCTCAGTCTACCGATGACCACAGACTACTGTACTGTAAAGTGTTCGAAACGTCGGGTTCCTAAAAAAATGTTTAAAATCCAATATACGCGATTAATCCGGTTAAAATTGTTTTATTAGAAATATTTAACAATCGCAAAAATCAAAGATACTATTAAATAATATTAGTTCGTAGCATCGTTCCAGTAGACGTAACAACGATTATATCGCGATATGTATCTTAAATAGCAATAATTTAGCGCAATAGTGCTTAAAGCCGGCGGCCATCGGCGATAACTGGTTAGTTCCTCCGCAGTTAGAATATACAGGAGTCTGCGAAGTATAAATATTGTCTGGATCTGGAAGTATATAAGCTAATATTATAATGTTGAATCATTTGTTTGGTGGAAAACATGAATCACAGGAAGTACTGATTCAAATTGTTTTTTGTTGGATATATTGGATGAACTCATTTATCGAGAAAGGATTTAGGCTGTTTTAAATAATATTGATTTTTTAATCGCTTTGTGGGTTACATCACGGTATTTGCAGGCAGATCGTCCTGACACTCAAACTGTGTAGTGTTATACAAAAAAAATAAGTTATTTCTTTTTGAAAAAGTAAACGAAGCCGTAGGTATATCGCGGGTGATTTAAGGGCACAGTCCTATTGTACAGTTATCTGTGGCATAACGATCACTCTAAGACGCAATCCTTTATATACCTGTGGTAACACTGAAGTCATCTTTTACATAAACAATGATATAAACGACCATTGACGACGGTGAACTCGATTCCCACTCAGAAGTATGAATTATTTTCACTTTCGCACTCTGGTAATAAGATAAAGAGCGACGAAAGTAGGAAACAGAGTGTGTTATTACTGTATACTGTATTGATGAAACATTTCATTTTTGGTCCTTAGTTTTACACTGTACCCCGCATATGGGGAACTTGGGAACCTAATATTAATATGCTTGTGTTTCCATTGGGCACTTTCGTTCCTCACTTTCCGCCTTATTTCACGTATCGAGTTTTGTGTGACCAAACTCAACGTTGCCTCGTTAAATAAAATAATTAAGTATTCAATTTTTCCGAGTGGACATCAAGTCCTTCATCAGACACGCTCACAGTCGTACGTTTATTCCCATGCGCCACTAGAGGTCTCAAAAGTAATTTAATAATTTATTTTAAAATATAAATTTATTATATTATAAGTAAATCAATTTCGAGACAACCTTCTCTGCTAGTGATGTACCCAGTGTAGTGCAACTAGTACGCACGAGCAGGCTGAAGTATCAACACTACTGTAGCGGCGGACGGAGTTTGTCAATATTTGATCATCAAACGTCTCCCTTACATCGAGAGTTGTACAACTTAAAGTAATTAGGGCCGAGGCCTGTCGTGGCGAAGGGGCACAAGCGTGCGGCTGTAAATGGGACTGGTTGTGGGCTCGATATCAAGTCGATGGAAAAGAAATATTAAATATTTTCTTTTAGTAATGAGTAAAAACGCGGTGTTGAATTTGCCAATTTACGATTTATTGATTCAAATTAAGCGGAAAGAGAAGAACGGCAGTGTCTTATTAAAATAGTTCCACTCCGCAGTTTTCGCCAAATTTAAGAGGGATTAAATGTTGAGTGGTGAAATTCAACAAGGGATAATAAATAAATGTAAAAATGTGTGTTGGAATTCAACTAGGGATAATAAATAAATGTAAAAATGTGTGTTGGAATTCAACTAGGGATAATAAATAAATGTAAAAATGTGTGTTGGAATTCAACTAGGGATAATAAATAAATGTAAAAATGTGTGTTGGAATTCAACTAGGGATAATATATGAGTACTAACGCTAGGTAATTAAACTATTAAGTATTACATTTCCACATGTCATTTCACGTTTGATGTAGCACGTTTGAGTCCTTGCTACCGGCTTCTTTCATACCGGTTAATAACATTATATAAAATTATCACAAAAAAAATTTAAAATTATTAGCTAAAATGTTTCAGCTTATTTCGCTTTTAACACTACTTACTCAGTCTGGTTGAAGAAGATAAATTTTAGGCAAATATTTTAATTTTAGTACTCTATAAATAATATATTTATTAGACCAGGCATCAAATCTATATATAATTGTCAAAACGAGGATAATTTGACACAATCCAACAGACTTAATGAACCAAACAAAACGATGTGGCATATTTGACCGTCATTTGTTAAACCGTAGTCTACGTAAGGAGTTCCACAGACAAACGATCAAAATACGTCTACACCGCTAAGGTTTTAGTACCAACAATAACCATATCTGTTAAATATTTAATTCATTACTCTAAAAGCGTTTTAATAATATATTACTATATATATATATATATATATATATA
>DWMZ01001668.1:0-15790 GCA_018249855.1 Eueides tales michaeli
ATATATATATATATATATATATATATATATATATATATATATATATATAGATGCTGCGATAAGACCATGCTGCATAATTAGCAAGTGAGCATAGCAGGTTCTATTCCCGTTATTATTTTTACGTTTATTTTATTATCCTATCAAATATTTTTATTCAAAATAAGAAGTTACAAGCTTCGTTTTTTGAACGTTAAACAATTTACCACCAGTTCACTAAAGTTACTCCCTCAGCCCTGAGAAGAACCGGCGAAAGAAACTCAGCGGGACATGTTTTCTTTTATTGAAACTTTACATAATATTATTATAATTGACGATAATACATTTGAGATAGCCTAGAGCCAGCATTTTATTTCCAAAGTGTGTTATCATTCACTTATATATAAAGATGGTAGAGAATTTAGTGTTTCGACACTACTTTCTCCGCTGTAAGTAAATCGAACTTATAGTCATTGTAATACAAAGCAGATTTAATAATTATTACTTCAATCTCAATCAATTTCTAAATGAAACCATTAAAGATTATACTCTTAAGCTCCCTATTGTTAATACGTGTCGAGTGTTTTACAATTGTATAAGGGGAGACTAATGGCACTATACTGTAATTTGAACCAAAAATATATGTATGATGTTGCACATTCACGCTGTAACCCGCATATAGGAGGGAAGGCAGAGGGAACCTTGAAATAAGATTCCCTGTTTCCCACGCACACAATATTTGTTTTTACAGACATATTTGTTTTTGCTATCATATATATTTTTTGATATTAAAAATAAGAGAAAATAATTCACTCCCTCAATTAAGAATCGAAACTATATCCATCATATTAACAGTCTGATATACATTTTATTGACCAATCTCATCTCAATATACATAGCTACAATATTTCACGGCAACGCTGTTCACCCCAACCCCTCCCCTAAAGATTACGTTTTACTCGATCAAATCAAATTGTCTCAGTCTGCTTCACCCGGGAGTCAAACTAGGGGCCGTTATTGTGCTAATACCCTATGTCCTTATCCGGTATCCAATTTACTTTATTGTGATCGGTTTAATGAATAATCTGTAGTTTAGCTTGAGAATGATTGTGATATATTTATATTTTTTATTCATATCTTATATATTGTCTAAATATTTTTTACATTTTTATACTTATATTCATATATATTTTTTTAAAAATATCAATAAAAATGATATTTATTATTATAGATCACTGAGCTTCACGCTGCATACTAGAGTAGGCAAAGGGCACTTGGGAATCTAGTGTTGAGACACTCCGTTCACCATTGTTGTTATTATAAATAAATATAATAATCCCTACCCTACCATATGCGGGATACAGCGTGAAGCTAGATATATGTAATATCTGACTTCACGCTGCATCCCGCATATGGTAGGGTAGGGAAAGGGAACATAGAAACCTAGTGTAAAGATACTTCTTTCTCATTTAGACAATTCTATTTCTTACTTTCTAGCAAGTATGAAGCGTGTTGTGTGGCGTAACTTAATGCATTTTTTTTATTACTATAACAATGAAATGAAAATATTAAATGTTTCATTTTCTCAACTTAGGATCGAATTCACAACCTATCACGTTTACAGTCGCACGTTTGTGCTGTGTCACGATAAGCTTCTATTATATTTTTTTTTAGCTTCACGCTGTATCCCGCACTAGGCAGTGTAGGCAGAGGGAACCCGGGAACCTAGTGTTAAGACACTCCATTCCACTTCCGTTCCCCACTTTCCGCCGAATTTGAGGCATTGCGTGCTGAGTGGCGAAACTCAACATCGCGCCTTGCCTTATTACCAGAGCGAAGAAATGAAACATTAAATATTTAAATTTAAATTATTAAATATTTCATTTCCTCGACTGGGGATCGAACCCAGAACCAATCGGTTACAGTCACACGTTTGTGCCGCTGCGCCACGACAGGCCTCATAAATAATATTATAATTAATATATACGATAAGAAAATAAGATATCATTATTAGATGAAAGATGTTACGGACCAAGTGTCTGTAGTGTAACAGAGTATATTTAAAAAAAATCGTAATGTATATATTCCTGTAAGATACATGTTTATGTCAGGTTTGTTAATAGAGGGGCTTCAATAAAAAATTTTAGCATATAATTTTTATCCTGTGTTAATTTTGATCCTATAACTGTCAAATCTATAACAAGCTTTCGCACCACTGCGCTACGATAGCCTCCTTCATTTTATTTTGCACATATTATTTTGTATAAATCATAATTAATATAATTAATTATAATAATGTTATCCACCATTAAATTTCCACTTAAATTTAAATAACTTGTATACAAATGTCGACGTATTAATTATTTATACAAACATATGAACTCATGCGAGAAGTATTTTTGATATGATTGCAATATTATGTTGTAATATGCATATTGTTAAGCCCAGTAGGGTAGTTTGTGACTGGTGAGCGCAATGTATTTTATGGGTTCAATTTCCACTCGAGGAAAACAATATTTCATATTTTTAGTTTCCTCACTTTGGTAACGAGGCCACATCGGGTTCCGCCACTTAACAGGAGATGCGTTTTGGGGAAAGTGGGGACGGAAATGTCTTAATGGGAACGGACACTAGGTTCTCAAGTTCACTCTGCCTATACATTTATGTGTGGTATAAAAATAGTTGTTAGCTCAATTCCTGTTCAGAAAGACTTATTATTTACATATCCCTGCGTCTAGAAGACAAAAGAAAATGTAATTACACGAACTACTGGCAAATTGAACAATTTTGTTAAAAAAATAACTGTTTTATAAATAAAAAAAGGAATTGTTTTGTCGGTGAGAATGAAGAAGAGCATGCTCAGGTGTTGTCCCCATTGTTTCATCACGAGCTTTTGCACGTTGGCCAAATGAGTGAGAAAAAAATGGCAAAAAAGTCTTAGAAAGGAAAAGTGAGTGACAAGACAGGAGAGCTCGGTTGACCTTCGAAAACACAGTATATACAATACTGGAGGAAGATTGCGTAAAAAGCACGAGGACTCCCCGGAGAGCAAGTATGGAGAGGTTGATGACAGTGGAAGAGATGAAGGAGGTATGCCGAGACCATAGCGTTTGGCACTTCTTTCTCTCTGGTTATCCCGCTAGGGATACAGCGTAAAGCTAAAGTTGAGTAAAATTCAGGTAATTGTATTGACATACCAAACTGTAGGTGTGATCTAAATTATCTCAAAAACTTAAATTTATTGGAAACCACAGTAAGAAATCGAGCTGATGTGTAAAAAAATCGTAATGAAGTAATGCTAAAGAAATGCATCTCTCAGCATCCCCTTCTGTAGCAAATCTCAATTTGTAGCAAACTTATCTTCTTAAAAATCGATTGAAAACAAAAGAAGAGGTCACGTATATAAGGGGTGATAAAAAGATCGTCACAATGCTTAAGTAATGTTGCCATAAAATACCCTAAAGGCGATACGTGAGGGGTATTTATTGTATTTTTGCGATAACACGTCTTTATATTTCTTAGGGACTTTTTGTTCTTGGAAAGATGCTATCTGCTTATTACCGTTATAATGGAAGTGATTTGATTTAGAATCTTCTGTTTTTTTTTTATTCGATACATTTTTCTTTATGAATTGATTTAAAACATTCAAAACAATTATGAGTTGGACTTGTTTGTTTATTTCTACACAAATTTAAATATGATTATTTTTGATTTAAAATAAACAACATTTTTTATATATTCCGACTGAGAAAATAGTCAAATTTTCATGAAAATCGATCAATTATATCTGCTAATATGGGTTTTCAATGTTTTGTTTACGTCAGCTAAAAAGAACAAAAGATAGATATACTAGTATGCCGTAGAGATACGAAATAAGAAAAAGATACATAGAATACCTGCCATTCTGTATTATGTGTAGAAAAAACTCACATGGTTTAGTGACGAAGAATAAGCAAAAAAGGTTTATGAAGCAAAATAAAGTGCTAAAAGAGGCAAGAGACGACCTCGTTTGATCATCGAAATATTGATGATATAGAGATCACATAACAAGCACGAAAACGGCAAGTATAAAGAGGTCGATGACAGTGGACGAGGCAACTTAGGTGTAGAGACAGTAGTATCTGTCACTCCATACTCTCTATCTAACCTAGGGATAAAGCATTTTAATATTATTTTATATCCATTTTTCAAATATAAACATTCCTTTGTGCATAGCGTGAATATTTTTTTATAATAAAAATGTGATCTGTAATTGGAAATAGATAGTTTATTCTGTAATAGCCTCTGGCAATTTTTAGCACGAATGTACATATTGTAATGTAAACTTCTAATTAAAGATTTATTTTAAAATTGTTTTTGTAGAAAAATGTAGAAAAGTGTATCGTGTTTTATCTTTCACGCAGTAACCCACATATGGCAGGATAAGCTGTGAAAATTTAGTGTGAAAGCACTCTGTTTCTCACTTTTCAAAACATTGCATATTGAGTAGAATATAACGCCGAGCATTTGTAGTCGTGATAGAAGAGTGATGAAATCAAAATAATTCCAATGAGTGGTTGCAGTTAACAGTAATATTTACTGTCGCTGCACCAGAACGTCCTCGTGTAAAATAATACTATATTAAATATACTTAAAAAAAAAACAGAGAAAAAAAATCTCTTTAAAAAAATATTCATATATAAACGAGGACCCTCTATAGCTTCTGGAATAGTGGAAAACACATTAACGATCTTTACTAAAATTTGTTTCTTATAATTTGAACTCTATATTTTCTGCTTACTTTTAGGTAGTTTGAATTTGATTTAATTAAAAAGTAACTTTTATAATTAGATCGTGCAATCGTCAATCGTACGATGTTGAGTTCCGCATTTCGAAACGCAGTGTGGCGTTCAGTTCCACCAGCAACTAAAGCGGAGTGTTCAATACAAGTCTTCACTACTAACCCACCGTGAAGCAGGACAAAGTGAAGTTAAAAATATAACCTGCGGTTAGTATTTCAACTTCATTTTGTCCTATATAAGTATTCTTTTTTTAAATCTATATTTTTAAAATGACTACTTCAAGTCATGCCACCGTGTTATGCCAGTTTAGAATAGGATCACCCTGGTACTGATGGTATTGTAAGAGACGACTAAAGTACGTGTGGAAGAGCTACGCTATCCGCAATGGCAACACGCATGGGCAGGCTCGACCGGATTATTACCACCCCCAGCATTTGAAACCGGCGTTAATTAGTGGCTTTGGCCACTGAGTTTCGCACCGGGTAATGCCGGGCCCTGATACCCATCCATCTTTAAGACCGGCAACACTCCTGTACTCACTTATCATCAGATAACCCGTACGCTCGTTTGCCGTGTATTTTGCATAAAAAAAATCATTTCTGCAGCTTTGCCGCATATAAATATGTTATTCTGATATATATAAGTATGGTATTGAAAAATTTCCTCAAAATCTATTCAGTAATTTTTGGGTGAAAGTGGAACAAATATCTATTTTTACAAACTTTCATATTTATAATAGGATTTTTTACTACTATAGTGTTATTCCATACATTGTAGGGTAGGTAGAGACGCTTCGTTCCCTATTAAAAACCTACCGTTCTCCACTTTACTAAGAGTATGTAATCGCACGCTTATACGCTTAGCCCTTACGCAATGACAGTACCCCAGATAAAAGCTAGTTAACTTAACTTACTTTTTTTAAGTGTCTTAACTAAATTCTCTTTGTAAAAATATATAACATTGTTCCGAGCACATTTTAAGTTATTTATGTTGGTCCTTGAAACGAGACGTATAAATCAAGTTGAAGTGACAACTTGGCGTGTACTGAAACTTAGCGCTACTTAGAAAGCGCTCAGATGACACTTTACTTTGTACCTATATCTGTAGATTGTGTCTAATTTTTGCTTTTTTTGGTAAAAACGGAGAGTTTAGTGCGTTAATTTTTCGTTTAGGCTTACTTTATAGCCATCGTGAGGCAGGGGTACAAGCGAGAGATTGTAAGTGCAACGATTATGGGTTTGATTTCTGTTTAGAGAAACGAAATATTTTATAATCTGATTTCATTGCTTTGGTACAGAGGTTAAGCGTAGCATTACGATCCGCCACTCAGCACACTCTGCCTTAAAAAATGGTAGAAAATGGGGAACGGTGTTTTAATAAGAACTAAGCATTTTAGTACGACGTTCCCAGATCTATGTACGTAATACCGCGTACAGCTGAAAGAAAAAAATGTTTTTGATTATATATTAATAAATAAAAAATTGGATGATCATTAAAGTTCCTGATATAGAGCTCTGTCTTGGCGCAAGAGCTCGAGCATTAAATGTTTATATTTTCATTTTTCGCTCTGGTAACAAGGCAAAGCATGGCGGTCCACCAGTTAACACGTAATGCCTTATATTCTTCAGAAAGTGGAGAATGGGTAAGAGTGTCTTAACACTGGGTTCCTAAGTCCTCTGCCTACTCTGCCACGTTCAGGACACAGGAAGCTGACAAAAAAATTAATTTCGATCACACCATGTGATATGATGATATTTTAGTATATACAATATGTGTGATATATAAAAACCACCTATCACTACTATGTATGAGTGGATTTTATACTGCAGTAAAATAACGATTCATTCTATTTACGTTGTTGCAGAAAAATTACATTGTTGTTCTTGAAAGAGCTTTTAAGCTTTCTAGTTATTTTTCATTGTTACAACAAGCGAAGCGAGCAGAAATTGTGGGGCGACGCGATTTGGGATTCTGAGCGAAGCGAGTGTAATTTTAAGGGAAGTATGTGGAAAACGAAGCCAGAAAGAGTACTATTTTATTTAAACCAGTGTTTATGGAGTAAGGTGAATGACCTTCGTTGACCCATCGATTAACTTATGATATTGGAAGAAGGTCATGTACAAATTATAAGACTTTTTTTGAAGGACAAATCTTTCTTCAAGGTCATATTCATAAGCTGATATATATTATATATAACAGAAATATATCGTAATCTTGATACTTGGCAGTCTGTTACTTGGCTTATTTAACACGCTGTATCCCGCAAAGGGAACCTATTAACCTAGTGTTAGAATGCTACATTTCCATTAAAATATTTTCGGGAGGAAATGTACGGGATACAAAGTGAAGCTAAGAAAAATACAGCGTGAAAAATCAAATAAAAACTAAAGCAATACTTTGTATTAAATAAAAATCTTTACAAATACAAGGTGTTTTATTACTCTATTTAAATTATATATTGCGTTCCGAGCTTACTGTCTCCAGAGGCTAACGTATACATAGTTGGTCAGAAGGGACGAAATTAGGCCAAGCTTGATAAATTGACAAATATTGTAACGAAAATTGACGCAAATGTTAATTTTAATTGCTTTTATTTTTTTACCGTTGACGCAAAAAGAGGTGTTATTAGTTGGATCTGTCTGTCCGTCTATCTGTAGGACTGAAGCTCCTGAATGAATGAACTGATTTGAGGGGGAGTGTTCTAGTCAAAAGCCTTGTGCATCGCAGTAGTTCTTAGTTATGGTTGATGTAAATCAGATTTGAAGTTTGTGAGCTATAAGCACTTTGCTAAGAAGAGATAGTGATTTTTAGATCGGATTTTTAGAATCTAGGGTGTCTTCTTCACATGAAGAATATTTCATATTAAAAAGTGGATATTTAAGTAATTATATTTCTTTCTTTTTTTTCTTTAGCTGCACGCTGTATCCCGCACAAGGCAGGGTAACCCGTTCCCTCTGCCTACCTAACCTAGTGGAGGAACCTAGTGTTAAGACACTCCGTTCCACTTTCGTTCCCAACTTTCTGCCGAATTTGAGGCATTGCGTGTTGAGTGGCGGAACTCAACGCCGCGCTTTGCCTTATGACCAGAGCGAAGAAATGAAAAAAATAAATATTTAAATTTAAAATATTAAATATTTAATTTCCTCGACTGGGGATCAAACCCAGAACCTGTCAGTTACAGCCATACGCTTGTGGCGCTGCGCCACGACAGGCCTCATTTAATTATATTTCTAAACCTAATTATTTAACATAGTAAATTTTTAACAGTTAACTTTTAAGTTAAAGTTTAACTTAACCACAAAAGACTGTATAGAGAAACAAGTAGTACTTCTCTTATATAGATCGAAAGCGTTTCATATATAACTTCTAAACTAGATTAATGCGAGGAAAGTGGTGAATGGAACATCGTCTTGTAGTATCCAATAGAAAAGTTCATAAAAAATATAACGCTTTTGAAGTCTTTATATCTTTATTTATAACATTTAACTGTAAATGTGATGGTTGTGTATCCCGCACATGGCAGGGGAACTTGGGAACCTAGTGTTAAGACACTCCGTTCCACTTCCGTTTGTCACTTTCCGCCGAATTTAAGGCATTATGTGTTGAGTGGCGGAACTCAACGCCGCGTTTTTGCCTTATTACCAGAGCGAAGAAATGAGACATTAAATATTTAAATTATAAATAATTAACATTTAATTTCCTCGAGTGGGGATCGAACCCACAATCTGTCGATTACAGTTACACGCTTGTGCCGTTGCGCCACTGCAGGATTCATTTAGGAAACTTTAAGAAAAGGTTCTCAGTTTGATTTGTATGTATATTTGTTAGCAATTATCTTTGGCTAAACCGCTTTTATTTTAAAACAAGAGGGAGTAATACAATATTTAGTCACATTAAAGTTTTCAGGTTGATCTGTATATATGCACGTTTGTTTTCTGCCATCTCGTATATAAAGGAGCCAAATCTCATGCAAAAAACAAAGTAATTGTTACATTCATGGAAATAGAATTAGTCTACAATTTTCTTTTTTATTTAATTTATTTTACATGAATTTATGATGCTATGATGACAAAGCATGGCGTAGTACTCCACCACTCACCATGCAATGTTTAAAAATTGGGCAATGCGTCAATATTTCTTCTGCCTACCCTGATATTTGGGCGATACAGCGTGAAGCTAAAAACAATAAAACGCATATACGAAACAAAACATAAAACTGAACTCCCGACCCTCACTAATAAATCTGGATGCCGACATTAAGCCCAAGGATCTATTTAAGTGTCATTTGGATCAAACGATCGAGATGGGCTGTAAATAAAGTGATCTTATAAGGGGAGAAGTTTTTGTATGGAACACTTTGCTTTAATAAACGTTCTATAAATGAATTCAATAGGAGACATGGTTTGGAGAATTCTGATGATTTTGGGTTCGACATCCACTCGTGGGTAAGATACCTTCGTTTCTCTTTCAAAATAGAGTGCGCTATTGAGTTCTGCCAATCTAAGACCAAATTTGTAACCAGTTTCAAATTTGGTTTGAAATGAAAGAAACCAGAGCGCGTAAATTCAAATTCTAATTCAAATTTTAAGTAAATGTTACAAGTTTCTTTTTTTAAACTCAAACAATTTTCCACCAGCTCACTCAAGTTACTGCCTCAGACCTGAAAAGAACCCAAGTAAGAAACTCAGCTCTTTTTTTAAGTGAATCGAACTGACAACCAACATATTTATAGGCAATTAACAATTTTAACAAAATAAGTCCTAAATTTATGTAAAATTACAAAATAACTGTCCCTCTGACCTACAAAATAGAAGATGCTATACTAAAAATATACTAAAATAGCCAATATATTCGTCTAACAAGTATTCGATAAAATCAAATTGTTCGCATTAGGTATACTTCTACTATAGAAAGGAGCTTGGAACATGGGGGATTGGGGCGTGAGATTACGCGTAACGTGTCGAAATGAATCATAGCAGATAAAGTGACGTCAGCGCGTTTTTATATAGGGTTCGTGTAATGATTTTATCTTGAGGACTTTAGAAGTATTCTATAGTTTTTTAGCTTCACGCTGTTAAACGTTTTGATATGTGCAGGATACGATATGCGGGTAAGCGGAGAGTGTTCGGACGATCCGTTACCATTCACACTGAACACCACAAATATTATATTAGAAAATTGGTTTTTTTGGAAAATGAATTTTGAATTTTTTTGGAAAATGAATTTGAATTTTATTTGAAAAACTTCTGTTGAAAGATATTTTTGCTTAGATTTACACTGTATTCCGCATATTACAGGATAGGCATAGTGAAAATACTCTATTCCATATTTCACATTTTACTTTATAGATCTGTATAAACTATCGTGGTACGTATTTGTTTTCTCGGGACTTACATTTTATTAATATTTCAAGTTATGTTTAAAGAATTGTTTGGTTGGCTTTTTACTCATATAGCACAACATTTTTTAACATGAATTTGCCTTATTGAAACAAGATAGAATTAATATGTTACGGGAAATGTTTATATTTTTATTATGACTACTTATATCTTTGGAGCAAAATTTGAAGTTGATTATTTTTTTTTAAATACTTGATGTAAGTGTTACTAAACAAACTTCACCTTAAAATACGCTGACGACTATAAAGAATACAATCAAGGCAAAATAGTAAATATATCGAATTACTTTGGAGCCTGAACGGCCTTTGTCTAGAGACGTGACCTAATTCACAAGAAACATACTATTTCTGTCCACTAAAACACGTACACTCTATTTAGAGAAAAATCGTCTAAAACACCTTCAAAATAGAGTTTAGCAGAGATGCAAGCGAAGTTTTGCCAAACTGATTGGATATAGCGGTCCTAAGCCCAATTGGGCCATTAGAATTTCAACTTTATTATTATTAGCATTAAGATTGATTTGACATGGAGAAAATTTGGTACATTTTCTTCCGATCCAAGAATTCGTGGGTTTCAGTTGGAAATACCTATTGTGGAGTCTACGGTGCTCGTAATAAAAACTATTGTGTTGGCAAATTTTTGGGTTTCAATCATTCTCTGTATTCCGGATATCTTTCTCGATATCTATCAGGTTCCTTGATTTTGAGACATTGACGTAGGTCATTCTATCCAACTCTGTTAGGAATACGTATTTTTTTTGAAAAAAAAAAAACGTAAAGCGTTTTGCTTATCGTGATTTATTGGATTTCTATGGAAATGAGGATAATTTTAAGATTTTTTCTTCAAGTTCTGTAGCACGTTGGATTTTTTCCGCCTTTGCAGTGTGTTTTTTTTTGTCTGAAATTATAAAGGCAATTTTGAAGTACAGCTTTTTCTTAGTTTCCGAGTGGTTGATCTTTGTATATATCTTTATAAATGAACATATAATGATACTATGAAAGTAACGTTTTTTATTTCTTTCAATTATTTCATTTGCTTTTAATACTACTTGTGTATTGTATAAAATATAACAATTTATGCTCTAAATATGCGTACGCTGAGACGAAAATATTAGACTTGAAGACAAATAAATAAATATATTTTTGAATTTTAATATTTTAAAGTGTTATCCCGCACATGGCATGGTAGGCAAATTTGCGAATCTAGTGTTAAGCGCGTTCTCGTCAAGCTATGCCAAAATTCTGCCAAGAAACGTGGGTTCAAGTCCTGCTACTATAAAGTATTTATATACATTCTATATACTGTACTAGTAGTGCGATAGACTAGTACTGTATAGTTTTATATACAGTACTAGTCTATCGCATTTAGATGGGTATAGAAAAGAAAAGTGTAATAATATTTGATTCGTCGTTTTCTACTATGTGGTATGAAACTTAACGCCGCGAAAATAATTATTACCAATGATCGGAGATCAAAGCTATACATAAGATCTATATATTATTATTACATTATGCCCTTAACCTGATTTTGGAACAATTTATTATTAATTTTATGCCCTTTACATAATATTATATGGAAATATTAATAAATTAATAACAGTTCAAAACTTTTCTAATAATAGTAAATAAGAAATTTAAATTCAATCTCGGCATTTTCTTTACACAAAGCTTGCACAGCCTCTTTTTCTATAGCCCTACATTCTTTTGTTAGTGTAATACTGAAATTAAAACCGTGTTCTGTTCTTGAGTACTATCTGGCAAAGTGGCCGTAAAATTTGCTTATTTATATACTTAGTGGATTCTTCATGCTGTATCCCGCAGGGGAACATAGGGAACCTAGGGTTAACAAGTTCTATTTGTGTTTTGCCTTGTAATAAGAACGAAAAATAAAAATAATTCATGGCGAACTTGAATTCTTGTATTAATAAATATACTAATTTAAAAAATAAAATACAAGCGTATGTTGATTGTAAGTTCGATTCCCGCTCGAGAGTATTAAGTATTTATTATTTTAGTTTCCTCGCTTAAATAGCTAGGCAAAGCGCGGCGTTTAGTTAAGCCACTCAAGATTCGGTAAAAAGTGGTATATACAGTATTTTAGTACTAAATTCTCTCTGTCTACTTTGCTGTTCATGAGATATTGAAAAAATGATGCTTTAAACAGAAGTTTTTACGTAGTAAAAACATATAAGAACCAATTACAAATTAAATAACTTATTAGATTTCTAAAGAGGTTCCTTTGGTTCCTTAAAGTAACCTAAATGGAAACAATGATAAATTTGGATGGTAGATAAACAAAATTCATAGTATCAAAGTATGAAAGTAAACTTTTTATTTCTCCGATTCCAGCTTAGAATTGAAAATGAATTGTGTTTGTTCTATAGAAGTGCGTCATACTTTTACCGTGTTTAACTAAAATGAGTATATTTAGCTGAGAAAAAGTGATGGGATGGTGAAATAATATGGTTAGGAACTTTTTTTTAGCTTCACGCTGTATCCCGCATAGGGAGAAGTAAGTTGAGGGAACTTGGGAACCTAGTCTAGACAATTGATTACCTTTACTCACTTTCTATTTCCGACTGTCCGCTGGATTTGGGGCTTTGCGTGGTGAAGCTCGTGTTTTGTTTTATAGATCTAGAGCGAAGAAATGAAAACATTAAATATTTAATTCTCTCAAGTGGGCTGTAAATTGAAATCTGTCGCGCTTACACACGCTTGTGCCTATTGTACCTTGAATTGCCTTTTTAACCTTATGCTTTGTCCTGTCTAGAAAGAGAATAGCTAGGGAAGGCAAAAGGAACCTGGGAACCTACTGCATCATTCTTGTACTATTAATCAATTATTAATTCAATCTCTATTTTATAGTAGTTTTAGAAACATCCAAAATAAACGAACAAAATAAATTCACTTTACACTCTACGTGTACTTTTTGTTATTGAATTTCGAAGGCTATTAAGCAATAAAAACAAACTAGTAAAATAATATTTTAAAATATATCGATATTTCTAACACACAGGTTTATAATTTTTTCTATATATAATGTTTCTACTTTTGAAATTATTTTCATTTTACGCATATAGCAGGGAAGGCAGAGGGATCTTGGGAACCTGATATTAAAACACTTCATTTTCTTCAGTTCTCCACTTTTCGACGAACATGAGGCATTAAGTATTGAGTAGCGGAACTCAACGCCGCGCTTTTGTCTCGTTACCACAACAAGCAAATAAAAACATTAAATTTTCATAATCCTCTGAATGAAACCCATATCCTGTCCCATTTACAGTCGTAAGTTTGTGCTTATGCGCTACGTTATACCTTAGTTGAATTCTATTGTACCTTATTTTAATTTATTTAAATGTTTTCTAGCTTCACATTGTATTATGTTATACATGCATTTATTTATATTGAAATTAGGGCTAACTAATAACTGTGATAAATTATTCCATTTACCACTTTCTGTCTAAATTTGATTATTTTTTATGGAAAATACAAGACTCTCATACGCATGATGGTAAGATATCATCGCCGTCCACGACACTGCGTAACGCCAGAGAAGCTACGCACGTTATCGGCCCTTAAGGTTGACATAGATCGCATGTATTTTAAACATATATTATATATTCAGTAATTGAACTCCATAATGTATTATGTATGTTCAAAATGGATGAGGAAAAATAAGTATTCAATCTACAATTAACAAGCTTATAGTCGAACAAATGTGGCAGATACTGAATTATTTCATACTATATTATTATAATAATTAAAAATATCATTTTAATGGGTATGGGCTAAAAAAATATATGTATACGCCATCTTGTTGAGGCCGCCATTTTAGATTGACAAGAATATTTATATGTACGTTCATGATTATTAGAACTCAGCTTCACGCACATGGCAGGGTAGGCAGAGGGAACTTGGGAACTTAGTGTTAACACGCTCAGTTCCGTTCGTTCACCTCTTTCCGCCGAATTTGAGTCAATGCATGTTGAGTGGTGGAACTCAACGCCAGGCTTTGCCATATTACCAGAGTGAAGGAATGAAAACATTTCATATTTCAATTGAAAACTATAAAATATTGCATTTTCTCGAGTGGTGATGGAACCCACAACCTGTCTCGTACCTGTCTCGTTTACAGTCACACGCTGTGCAGCTCTGCGCCACGACATTAGAACTGATCGTAATCCAAATTTCAGCTAAATTCTACACTGGAAAAGGGGGCCATGGATAAATGAATTTTACAAGACCTCACACACACTAACATACATACTTACACAGAACGTCAAATAAAAACTGCAACAAAGAATCAGTATAATATAAAAAAATGAATTTTGTAACGTTTTTTTTCTCTCTCACCAATACAGCTACAATTTTTTATTTATATTTATTTAGACATTTATCTACATTTATAACAATTTTCGTTATTTTTTTTTGGATTTAGACTATTATTGCACACATGGCAGAGAAAACAGAGGCAACCTGAGAACACAACAACATTTCGTTCTGTTGCCCAGTTTTACCTAATATTTTTTTGTTATTACATTACAAAATACATTTGAAACTCAGGAAATGACTTTTAGAGGTTTTGCCATGTATATTAATATAAATTCTATACGAACCGTGATATATTGAAAATGGTGTCAATGCTCATTGACCCATAACGTCCGTTTAATAAAATAACGGAGTAAACAAATGATCATTTTAACGTTGACTTAAGACCGTATTATTTTTCTAAGATTCACACTGTATAGCACTTAGCAAGCTAGACAGAGGGAACCTAGGAACCTTAAAGTACTCTGTTCTTCCCTCGTTACCCTCATTTTGCCGAATTTTAATGGCATTGCGGTTTGATAGACTGAGTACATCGCAGAGCTTTGCCTTGTTACCAAAACGAAAATATGATGTGTTTCATTTTGTTTGAGGAAATAAAATACATAATATCTTTTATCCTTTTGAAATGTGCTGTTTATCTTAAGGAAATGAATTAAAAGAACCCACAACCTGTCGCGTTGACAGTCTCAAGTTTGTGCCATTTGAGTAAATAATTATATAAAAAAATAATCTTGTTTTTAGAAATCGTCCTACCTCGCAAAGGAGTCGATCATCTTAGTAACAAGGTCTCTGTTAGACTTACTTACACAATTACTTACTTAGACAATCACTTACTTAGATAATCACTTACTTAGACGATCACTTAATTGGATAATCACTTACTTAGACAATCACTTATTTAGACAATTACTTACTTAGACAATCACTTACTTAGACAATTACTAACTTAGACAATTGACAATCGCGATCTTAACCCGATACGGAACCGTAAGAAAATGAGACAACTTATTGCGACGTATTCGCACTTAAATAATGTAGAAAACTATCCAAATTAGTAAATAATTTTTCTACATTCATTGTTTTACAAAATTATCTATATCTTTATATATATCTAATTAATTTTATAAAAAGACCATATATTTTTATTTGTACATACGATTGTAGTATTAAAAATATCGGCAATCCGAAAAAATTTAGAACACATCGAATCGAAAGCCTCTCCACACTTTTCTAGACGATTTAATTTTTCCGTGTTCTTTTATTATTTTTCGGTAGCTTTGAAAAAAAAGACCGATTCACGCGATCG
>DWMZ01001669.1:0-15788 GCA_018249855.1 Eueides tales michaeli
TAACAGATATTTATAATATCACTTGCGTAGATTGTATAGGCGATAATAAATTAACGAATTACGTAGTGGAAAGAGTTACTTCTATCCGTTATCTTGGCGTTATTATAGATAGCAATCTTACTTTTAATAAACATATTTTAGAACTTTCTAGTCGTGTGCGCAAACTTATATTTGTCTTCAAGCAACTACGACAATCTGCCTCTCCTAACATCGTTAAAACAGCCTACAAAGCGCTATGCGAGTCTATACTCAATTATTGTATTACCACCTGGGGTGGTGCTTCCTTTTGGAAGCACCTCCCTATTATTAGTAGAAAGATCGCAAAGGGCTCTGCTCAAGGTCTGCTATTATAAACCTCGTTTGTATCCTATAACAAAAATATATGAACTTAGTCAAGTTTTAACTGTGAGACAACTTTTTGTTTTAGCTATCACGAGTAAGCAACATTCTTTAACTGCTTTCACCCCTAGCGAAAGTCGCAGAAATGCTATTGTAGTACCAACAACATTAAATAATACCTTTTTCAGTCATAAGTTTTATATCTTTCTAGGACCGCACATTTATAACAATCTTAATAAATTATTTTCTTTGTATAATTTAAATAAGACTAGATTAAAAATAGTTGTAATCAATTGAATACTAAAACAATCTTATACAGCGATTGGAAAACTTTTTGAAATTCCTAGGTAACATTATATGCACAGATAAACACTCACACACACATATACATACACATACACAAACGCATGCACATACACGCACATACACACACGCACACTCATACACACAGTGTCAATGCTCACTATACATTATTATTATATGTTGCCTTATTTGTTTAAATTGGTAATGAGGTGGAGACCTGGTGACCTGTAACACGGGTTACGTACCTATCACAGGCACCAGCAACCCACAACACGTTATTGTTACAAATGGCTTTACATATTGTATCTTATTACCTTATAGTGTTGTGGTTGAAATAAAGAAATTTTATATCTTATATCTTATAAAAATTAACGCGAAGCGATAAACGAATTTAGTACTGAAAAAGCTAGCAAATTTAACTTATAGAATTATAAAAAATATATAAAATTTATTTCATAGCTCAATAATTATAAACAAGACAAATGCACTAATTTTCACATACTTCAAAGCGAAAAGCTTGTGAGAATTGCCTGTAACCTACGTAGGTAGGTAGTAGGTACACTATTTTCAAGTGAAAAGCGATAATCCTGCAGCAATCCTGAGCAGTGTTGCAATTACTTCAGCTTAGCGAACTGTGCTTAGATCGTATTAGATTTCTAACTTTACTAAAATGTTTAAGTTAGCCATTCTTATATATTTTTTATGTTTAGTAAAAAAATACTAAGTATTATTTAGGCATACTTGTATTTAGCAAAAAATAAATATAATTTAATATTTTGGATAACTTTCGTATTATTTTTAACAGTTTGATAAGATTTTTAATTAAGATATTGTAGTATTACACCCAGCAATAGCCTTGCATGGGGTTTAGCCCACAGATAAACAGACAAACCGACAAACGGATAACATTATTGAAAGTCTATTTAGGGACCTCATACGCATAAACATCTTCTATACGATTTTTTTTATTATAAGATATGATAAAAAAAACATGTACAGACAGTGATCAGTTTTAGATTTATATATATAAGTATACATAGATTGTGTTGCGTACAGCACCATTTTTTCATATTTCTCTTAATTAACTTAGTGAAAGGCATACTACGCCCTAAAATACGAAATGCATAGATACCTGTACAATATATTTCAAAGTTTTTTAAACATTTGAGCTCACATTATCACTAAAAATCATTACGTCCATATGCGAAAATACCTTACTAGTCATTTTTGCCCAAATATTAGGTGAGTTTTAAATTTTTGTTATCGAAGCGTACTGCTATTTGTACTCTTACACTCACTAAAACGTATTTTGTAATGACAAATACAATCGCGTATAATAATACGCGATGCGAGATTATACTAAAAGAACCTCCGTCGAAAGATAACTTGTTGAAAAAAAATAATGCACTGCAAAACACCTAACGCTTGTTATTATGACGGTGCACTAAAACAATGATTATGCTCACCAAGCTTACTATTAACTGGACGTGCCTCTCCGATTTTGCTCCCGACGTTATATACTGGTTAGGTTAGATAGCTCTCTTTCTCTCCAACTCCCCCTATTCTAGAGGAGCTACTGCGGGAGGTTAGTGGAGACTGAAGGCGCCCTAGGAGAAACCCCGGTGCACCCTGAAGGCGACGATGGCCTGCTCAGGCCTTTCACCAAGACACCACAGTATCCTGCGGCGTCTCATATAAGTGATGTGGGTTTCCGCTGGGTTTTAGTGGGTAGGATCAAATCTCTGATGAGTCCCACAGTACCGCTAGTCCGTAAGATACGTACGTGCGCTCTGCCTAAATGCATTTCCCAGCGAAAAAAAAAAGGTTGCTCTCCTTACACTTAGTATATAATTGCAGAGTTAAATTTTTTTAACCCTTGGTGACATTTCAAAATTGGACGCAACTTTTGACTCATCTAAACTCTCTACTGGTAGCAAATGGGAGAATACTGTATAATAATAATCTTTAATAACTACAACATAATATAACAAGGTTTACTTCATGAACGCTTATCATTCGCTCTACTGAATTGGACTTAATGTCAATGATTTTTCCCAGGGGTTTTATAATGTACCTATGTAGTGTATGTTATTACATTACATGTGATTTGTATATTATAAATAATAATTATATGGATCAGTACCTATCCGTTTCTTCCCCATGTCCATGTTTAACGATGTTTAATGGTTCCGCAGATATTTGTGATTATATGATTTTTAGGAAAAATCGGACGCCTGAAGAAAGTTGTAAAATACTAAGACTCCTGAATGTTTCGCAAACTATTGCCCTATCTTCATCCTTCCTTTTTTATCTAAAGTATTGGAGCGTATTATTCATTCACAACTGAACGCCTATTTGCTTAATTATAACATTCTTTCTGAGTTTCAGTCTGGCATTCGCAAAGGCCACAGTTACTGCCTTAACGAAAATTTGCGATGTTGTACGCATCATTATGGATAACAAACAAGTGAGCATTCTTGCTCTGCTTGATTTCAGTAATGCATTTAATACGGTTGATTTCAAGCTCCTGCTAGCTGTGTTACGTTCGATAAAGCTATCGACTGATGCTGTGGAGTGGTGTCATAGTTACTTGTATGATCGTTATCAACGTGTACATGCCCATAAAAATTCTCTTCCTTCCACCTCCCCTCCTCTGGTGTGCCGCAAGGCAGTGTCCTCTCATCCTTATTATTCTCTTTATTTATTAATGAAATCTCCCAATCCCTTTCATCCTCCTTTCATTTGTACGCGGACGATTTGCAAGTCTATGTGTCTGCTCCACCCCAGTTAAATATTTCATTAGAAAATATTGAATATTTTTTTTTCAAGTGGATATCGACAACCTGTCGTGTTTACAATCACATGCTTGCGCCCCTTCGCCACAACAGGCCTTCATATAAGGGAAAATTAATTTTATAATTGACCCTCAACTTAAATTGTTGTTATATTTTTATCAAACGACATAAATAGGGTACAAGTAGTAGTTGGTCTCACAGAACGCGGACGATCTTGATTACTGCCGGTTTGTTTGTAGCGCACAATAGTGCGATGAACACAAGTCTAATAACTTGAGTTGACCTGCTATCTGACGTTCAGTTTAAAGATGTGAGATGCAAGGTTAAAATAATAATTAAACATATTTTGAGAAATTAGAACAATTGTATTGTAAGTTGATGTAAAAAAATAAAAGCGCCAGCTGCAGTAATGAGGCAATAAATTTTTGACGATTGATCTGTCGGCCTACCGCTTCCACGGCTGACATTGATGTTTGGATACAATGCCTTTTTATTGTCATTTCCTTGACTTCTATACAAAAGAATAAGCTTTTAGGCAATCTAAATAAACAATCGAATATGTAGGTGTGCAAATTACCTACTATTGATCACCAATATTTTCTGAAATATTTACTGATAACAAGTTTTTATTAGTGGTCTCAAACTTTTGACCGGTAGTGTATAAATGTTAAACCTTATTATAAATAAATAAAGAAATAAAATATTACACTAAAAATTTATTAAGAACGTTAATGAAATAGTCGTATTCTTAACATAAAAACTCTTTACTTCACACTAAATTAATTCCCAAAAAATGTTTAATCTATATATTTTATTATCCACATGTTTTGATATATACAGTTTTGGTCGAATTTTATAATTGACATTATTATACTCAATCCACGCTGTATTATTACTGTAAATATTAAAGTATATAAATATTTAAAAAGAAACTCTTTAGACCGGATTTTTATATACATATATAATATATTGATTTTACTTAATGAAGATAATACACAGAGACATAATTTTAGTCTTAAAATTAAAGGGGGAATACTCTATGTGTCGGAATCGACAATTTTCTTACGTCTAAAGAATCCAAGTCCCAGCAAAAATACGAGGACAAACTCAACTGAGCCGCATTCGTAAATAAAAAAAATAGATAGATGACTCCCTGTCTTATTAATTTTAGCTATTTTCATAGCATTCTATCTTATGAGGATTGCTGCTTTGGGGTAATGCAGCAGATATAAATTCAATATTTATTCTTTAAAAAAAATTATCTACGAAATGTTTTAAAGACACAGGTATAATGTTCTGTTTGTCCGTTAACATATTTATAGTAAAACGATACAGTAAAAATAGTGACGGGTATACATTAGAAACAAGAAATAAATATAAGTTTGTGACGCCTAGTTTTGTGCTGCAAAGAATTTTTTGTTTCTCGTACAGGAGTATTTATGTACAATAAAAGTAATGTAAGAAAATCAGAGGCATATTGTTCAGTCATGACACGCTGTAATTAAACAATATGAAAGACTCGAAAGAGCCCTTATCCTATATCATCCTACTGGATATACTTCACCTTTTTAATTTACTAGCACTTACATAACAAGCTATAAATAATTAAGTGTACAACATCAGTACCATAGCGTTGTCTTACATATTGCGTAGTCTTACATATTGTATTGTAATTTGAGTATAAAGTGATCCTGACAAAGTCGGCGTGTAATCGATATCCTACTTGAACAATAATTATTAATTACAACTATGTCGCAACTTAATTATAACGTAGACTAGACGAAAATTAAGAAATATTTCATGTTATATTTCGAATATAATAATAATTATTATATAAGTATACTTCGACAATTTTATGCGTGTATTTAGTTATTTAGAAACTATTTTATTCGCAAGGTTATGGGTAGTGTTGGGGACACCGGCTGGTTAAAGGTTTGGATTATATGAAGGATATATTTTCTTTGGTTTGTCGTAAGTGTAATAGTTTTGATAACAATGGGACTCAAAATAGTAGTGTGAATCGATGCGCAAGCGCGTGTCCTGCCATCTGTGCCGTCACAGCTGACTGAGCGCTGACCGCTGCACCCGTCCTGCCCCTGATCTCCTCTTGACTTTCACGTGTCATTGATATTGAGGTACAACTCAACATACTCCTCCAGTTAGAGTATCTGTAAAAGTGAATGAAAGGCGGGTAAATTGTGTTAAAAGCATACTCATTAAGCATATTCCAGGTAGGGCGGGATGAAATCAAACCTTCCTTTTGTCAGTACTTTGAAGACTGGCGGTTTTTAGTCTTCTCTTAAAACCATCTAACAAGTACGTCGGCAAAGCGTTTCTTAAAATGAGAAGGAATAGCGGGGATGAGGGGACTTAAGGGAGTTATGTATTTAGAGTACATTCATGCTAAAATACCGTTTGGCATTATATGAGCCATAAGTTCAGTTTCATATGAACTATTGTTCTTGTCTGTGGGCTGGTGCATCCTAGTATCTTTTAATAGTTTTATATTTATATTATAAACTAACACAGTGTAAGAGTAATAAATGTTACGTACAATAAAAAAATATTTTTTTTGTAACAATATTTATAGGCAAGACTAAGTGCAAGTATATTCCCCCGCGAAAAAAACGAGCCGTTGAGCTCCGCTGCTAACGTACCAAAAGTCAAGAACGCAGCGTATTGACAGGTTCCTTCTACCGATTCGAGACGAAATTTGACGAAATCACGTCGTAAATTGTGATCATTTGGCTTCAAATCTTGCACTAGTTGAAGTTTATAGGAGTGCAATTTTAAATCTTTTTTCAAAATTCGACGCAAAGTCGTTCTTGATACAGAGATCTCTGCTGATCGCTTGCGAGTTGATTGCCCAGGATTGCGTAGTACGGAAGCTCCGACTTCGTTTATGTTTTCCTGTGTCCTTTTTGCCCTTTTGGGCCACTTAGGATTCTGATTGAGGGTTGAACCCGTAACCTCGAACTTTCTGACCCACGCCCTAATAAAACTTTCGCTCGGACACTGTTTTAAGTAATGAGAGCGAAATAAACCTCGAACAATAACGCACGATTCGGCATTTTTGTAATAAATTTTTACAACGCACGCTTTTCACTCGTGAAGTACCTACTCCATTGCGACTGAATTTCGTAGAAACGAGCTACAGATCCCCACCTCCCGCACTCCGCTTCCTTACCCCGTTCCAACGCTATAGCGATTTTAAATCCGTGGCCCCTGTATTATTTATGAGCGTAAATCATTTATAATTACAAAAAACAACTTCATACAACAACACATTCATTTTTCCGCATTGAAGATAGAAGGAACCTGTCAATACGCTGCGTTCTTGACTTTTGGTACGTTAGCAGCGGAACTCAACGATTCGTTTTTTTCGCGGGGGAATATACTTGCACTTAGTCTTGCCTATAAATACTGTTACAAAAAAATATTTTTTTATTGTACGTAACATTTATTACTATTACACTGTGTTAGTTTATAATATAAATATAAAACTATTAAAAGATACTAGGATGCACCAGCCCACAGACAAGAACAATAGTTCATATGAAACTGAACTTATGGCTCATATAATACCAAACGGTATTTTAGCATGAATGTACTCTTAATACATAACTCTCTTAAGTCCCCTCATCCCCGCTATTCCTTCTCATTTTAAGAAACGCTTTGCCGACGTACTTGTTAGATGGTTTTAAGAGAAGACTCAAAACCGCCAGTCTTCAAAGTACTGACAAAAGGAAGGTTTGATTTCATCCCGCCCTACCTGGAATATGCTTAATGAGTATGCTTTTAACACAATTTACCCGCCTTTCATTCACTTTTACAGATACTCTAACTGGAGGAGTATGTTGAGTTGTACCTCAATATCAATGACACGTGAAAGTCAAGAGGAGATCAGGGGCAGGACGGGTGCAGCGGTCAGCGCTCAGTCAGCTGTGACGGCACAGATGGCAGGACACGCGCTTGCGCATCGATTCACACTACTATTTTGAGTCCCATTGTTATCAAACTATTACACTTACGACAAACCAAAGAAAATATATCCTTCATATAATCCAAACCTTTAACCAGCCGGTGTCCCCAACACTACCCATAACCTTGCGAATAAAATAGTTTCTAAATAACTAAATACGCGCATAAAATTGTCGAAGTATACTTATATAATAATTATTATTATATTCGAAATATAACATGAAATATTTCTTAATTTTCGTCTAGTCTACGTTATAATTAAGTTGCGACATAGTTCTAATTAATAATTATTGGTCAAGTAGGATATCGATTACACGCCGACATTGTCAGGATCACTTTATACTCAAATTACAATACAATATGTAAGACTACGCAATATGTAAGACAACGCTATGGTACTGATGTTGTACACTTAATTACTTATAGCTTGTTATGTAAGTGCTAGCAAATTAAAAAGGTGAAGTATATCCAGTAGGATGATATAGGATAAGGGCTCTTGTGAGTCTTTCATATTGTTTAATTACAGCGCATGACTGAACAATATGCCTCTGATTTTCTTTTATATTACTTTTGTTTTGTTTTTTTATGAATTTTTCAAATTCGCAAAACTCCGATGCCCATCCTGTATATACGTGTATGTATATAATACAGATATCTTCTTCTATCTTTCAGATATCTTTTTCTTTCTTCGTCGGAATAAATAAAATATAAAATCAATTTAAAGACATTTTATTTCAACTTAAATTACTTAATCACATTAATATTGTGTGATGTCGTAAATAATTATTTTCGTTGTTAATATGTATGTTCCATAATATACTGATGTAAGTATAGGCTATATTAAGATTATCTTTATTATTAATTGTCATATACTGGACGGCTAACATGCAGCTAATATAGTAATTATAATTTTTATATTTAACTTATAAAGTAAATGTCATTTTGGTTAACAATTAATATATCACAATAAGAATTACATTTCTAACGTAACTTTGTAAAGATTAATTTAATTTGTAATTTGTAACATATATCAAGATTACACATAAAAAAAATAACATATCATTTTTCCAAATTTAAATAGAACCTATATAATATAGCAGAATATAAATAAATGTCAATGTGCTAAATCAAGAGTCATCACTCAAAATTGACCCAAAACGTTTTAGATATTCCCGGCTGCCGCAAACATTCGTTCCAACTATCAGTATAGGGCGACTTCTCATCAATATGCGCTTTACCTAATATTTCTTTTTTTGCCATTTTAGTCTTACATCCAAGACTTATGTATATGCTTACTTTGTTCAAGTTTGCTTTAAATACCGTTAGCTTCACCGTCGCCGACTTGGGATCCCATCGGGCCGATATAGTTGGGACAAATCTATCACTCTTCCAATAACATTCTGCTTTATTAGCTTCTAATATAGTCGCTTTCAAGTATAAAGGAGCTGAAATTAGAAAATGATTTTATTAATTTAATTTTTATGGACAAAAATCAAGAAAGTAAAACACTACATATTTAAAATGCTTTTATGAACTGTGTTTAACTAAATTTAATATTTTCCTCAAAAACCACTAGTTCAGTCTTTATTTAACGGAACCACAAAGAAGAATTTCATTTTCAAAACTAATTTGGTTGTTGCTAGCCCGCACGCTATATCTGAATACTGCTTGTGAAATTGTTTATATTTAAAATATCTGCGTCTAACGAATGAATTAGATAAGTAGCAAACATTGGATACTACCACTTAGTATTTTTGCTTCATCTATCTATCCTTAAAATACAAACGATGCTTAAAAATATTGAGATTAATTTTATCTAACTTAATTATAGAAAAGTTTGCAAGAATTATTGTCATATTTCATTATCACAAGATGCAAGTATATATAGTTAATTAAATATATTTACTCTTTAGATACACGATTTGTCACAAACACTTGTTAGTGTTTTTATCACGTACGTTGTTGCTCTGTGTATCAATGGTGACATGTACTTAAGTCTGGGCTAATACAGCATTTTTATAGGTATTCTTACTTACATTGAATTTCGCTACGCAATGTCTTGAAATGGGAAATGAAAAATAGGGAGAACAGAGTTGGGGCCTGTCGTGGCGCAGCGGCACAAGCATGTGGCTGTAACCGACAGATTCTGGGTTCGATTCCCAGTCGAGGAAATGAAATATTTAATATTTTCAATTTAAATATTTAATGTTTCATTTCTTCGCTCAGATGGTAATAAGGCAAAGCGCGGCGTTGAGTTCCGCCACTTAACACGCAATGCCTCAAAAATTCGGCGGAACGGAAGTGGAACGGAGTGTCTTAACACTAGGTTCCCGGGTTCCCTCTGCCTACCCTGCCTTGTGTATCCCTCTTTCGGTTACCCTGCTATATCTATACGGGATAGAATAATGGCTATATTTTGTAATGTTTTTCCCATACTACATGAAAAAAACAAAGAATAGATATCGGAAATACAGAACGGATATCCATAAACAAGACGAAATATTTTTACTATTTTTGAAGTTTTAATCCACAGATAGAAAAGAAAATCACTTATATAGAAAACGTATGAAAATTTAAACGTAGAGGGATTTGAAAGGTATTTGAACACTAAGCCATTCTCTCTCTCTTTGTGGTCTCTGGCTTAGTGGTCGGAGATACTCGGCGGATTCCATGAGGTGCTGGTGCATATCTATATTTTTTTTACGTTTTCTAGGTACAGATATCGACAAATTCTAGTCTAGTATATAATCAATTCGGCTAAAAAAAAATTTAAAATTAGTATTATTTTCCATACTATCTATAACTTGAAATTGATAGATGCATCTCAGATTACTTTTTCGTGACATTAACTATAGCGTTTTCTTTGCAGTGTAGATACAGATAATTGTAGAATATCTCTCTATTCTATAAAATACTTTTTTGTTCTGTACGATTTTTTCGTATAATAGTTGTTGACGTAGAAAATTGATATTGATTGATCGAGTGCAAGCTCGAGTGAAAAGGTGATCGAGAATATCGTGTATTGTGAGGCGCTCGCGTGAGTGCCTAAAATATGAAAAAAAATTATGAAAAAAAAAATGTTGCGATTCTTTATGACTTTGGATCCAGATGTAAATTGTTTTTTTTTTGCTTTTGATAAAGGTGTAGAATTAAGAAGCTGATCGTTATATTTTATTTTTTATTGATGTTTTCATTGATTGATACATGTTTTTTCGTTTAATTTTAGTTTGCGTTGAGCACCGGGGGTTGGCGAGCGAAGCGAGCAGGGGGCGGAGCCCCCTAGTTCTCGTATAAATAAATAGATCACTTAAAATAATATTCTTATTCTAGATTGTTCCTGTATTGCCAATGGAGAATAAAATATAACATTACACGTAATCGCTATTCCCACGTCAATTCTATTGCAACTCGCAATAGAGATGCACAATACAACTATAATTTGAATACATTATAAAGTATTTCTGAACGTCGCAGACGATGTGTTTATGATTCACTGCGCAATCGTATGAACTACTCTCTCCTCCTTAATAAGCAAACAGCATTACACGGCCCACTGGCCCCTACTAGCAATCCATTCTTACGCATACCCATATCCATTTGTCATGAAAGTTTACTACTTGTGTGCCTACGAACATATTGGCCGAAATACAAGGTGTATTTTCTAAATATGTATCTTATTTAGATATTTAATATTTTTGTTTGAATATAATATCATTTACAGACAAATGTAACTTTTCTCTATGTCTGTTAATCTTTCGATTAGGTATTTTTTTTTAAATATGGCAAAAATAGGTAATCGTAGCATTATAATACGTGACACGCCTCAGAAACGAACATATTACTAAAATTTATATATGTACACGACTTGCAATTTATTTAAAACAATAAAAGATTTATCACAACAAGAGTGTTTTAACATACATTGTTTATGAATATATATAAGATGAGAAAGCAAAGCCTTTTTTTGGGTTTTTACTTTTGTTAAAAATTTAAATGTTTAAAAAAAATAAATGTTTAGGTCACAGATCAATGTGGTATTTTTCTTATCGCTTCATTTTTACTACCACAAACTAGCCTGCTATTTAATAAATTAATGATGACTTATTTCGTAATGTTTGATCCTATTTAACTTTCTGGCCGGGTTAATCCCGGCGTTTGCCAAGGTCTGACTTCCTGCTCAACTCACTCTTTGCATTTTTTTAACCAATAATCAGATTTGGTGGTTTCATAATTACCTGCCTGTATTATGCCTTAGTTTAGACGACGATTACGATATCCAACCAGCGCTTTTTATGGCGTCCGAGAGGTCTAATCCAGGGGCCGACGTAGCAAGGCACATACATCCGACATAGTTTATGAACTATATCGGAGATAAGTGTCTTGCTATCACGGGCAGTACGGCGGCACGTCGGCGTAGGGGCCGAAGTGCAACGTCTCAAGCGATACTCTTGGAACTTATTTAATACTTTTTTTTATGAATAAGACACGGCAAACGAGCGTACGCGTCACCTCACATGGTAAGTGAACACCGCCTAGCGTACTCGATGCATCTTTAACATCATTTAAAGCCACACCATTCTAGAAGTATTGCAGCAGTATTAAATCATAATTTCTATTATTGGTTAAAAAGAATAAGTAGAATTTATTTTTATAATTTAAATTTTATGCATTCATCTTTCAATACCCGGTATAAACATAATTATCAATTATAAGGACGTTAAAAACAATATTATTTGAAGGTTGATAAACGTTTAAATTCAATTATAGATTCAAATTCAAACGTTTGAATAAAAGAAGTTTAATGTTGGTTTATACCTAATACATAACGTTACTTTATGCTTAATCAATTTGATCGTCTTTTCTTATAGAATTATAATTATCGTCATATTATTAAGAAATATATACATTGTAAGCTACGTGGGCGGTATATTTGTGATCAATTGCGATCAATCATGTAGGAACGTCAAAAGTAACTTTTTTATAACATCATTTTACATAATAGCAGTATAAACATAATTATCAATTATAAGGACGTTAAAAACAATATTATTTGAAGGTTGATAAATGTTTAAATTCAATTATAAATTCAAATTCAAACGTTTGAATAAAAGAAGTTTAATGTTGGTTTATACCTAATACATAACGTTAGTTTATGCTTAATCAATTTGATCGTCTTTTCTTATAGAATTATAATTATCGTCATATTATTAAGAAATATATACATTGTAAGCTACGTGGGCGGTATATTTGTGATCAATTGCGATCAATCATGTAGGAACGTCAAAAGTAACTTTTTTATAACATCATTTTACATAATAGCAGTTTAAGCACCTCCCCACAGAGTGCTATTTTTGTTGTAACTAGTAAGTAAATATATAATTCAAGCTCATCAGATTTGCTGCCTTATTTCCCTTCGGGCTAACTGATGTCTCATAAATTGTTATCACTCCTTCAAGGAGACTCGTCTAAGTTTTTGTAGCTTGTAACAGACTGAACGCAAGATTTGTTTTCTGATGTTAAGGGTACAGATATTACAAAGTGAATTATTAATATATGCAAACTATAGTTGAAACAAATACTTCGATAAAAATAGGTACCATAAAGTTACATAAAATAATAATTAAAAAAAACAAGATTTCTAGAATGTTTTTTCCATTTTGGAACAACATTCATAAAATGTAATTTTATTGTCATCAGTATTGAAATCAGCTTTACGCTGTCATAGTCTAAATTTCAACTCCATCGGACGCTGGGAAGTTAGTCTAATTGAACTTTCAAAATTTAGTTAGTGTATAACAATACGGCAAGTAAAATAAAAGCTTATAGAATATATATTTTACTTCAGCAAAGAACTGACGATATTGAGTGGTATTGTAGTTAATCGGGTCGGACATTATCAATGCATTTTACTTTTATTAAAGCTAACACGAAAAAAACACATATTAAGATTTAAACATGAATCGTTGATATCAGTACGAAATATGTAGTAATATGTAGGCCGATTGTCAAAAAAGAGTAAGTAAAGCAAAGCAAGTCACATAACATCAACAGAATGGAAATCTCTGCTTAGATCTCGCAAGTTGTATACATTTTTATTATATAATAATATAAATAATAATATAAACCACACCATTAGAAACACGTATCAATTTCAAAGTCGTATCGACCTCTACTAACCACAACTTACCTTTGTATTGTTCCTGCTCTTGCATAGTTTGCACCGAACAGCGTAATCTGTTAACAGTCAGCTGTACTGTGTCATTTAAGCCATCTTCACTGGATGTGTAAAGTAGCGTTACTTCAAGTTGTCCCTTTTTGTTTTCTCTCTGTTAACGTAAAATATATAAAAGTAAATTTCCAAAAATATCATTTTATGGCACAATATCTTTGTATTTTGAGTTACTTGCGGCGTTAATAAAAATATTTGCATAAAGCCATTCTTTTTAAAGAGGGTCTAAAAATACAAATACCAATATAAACAACTAAATTATTGTACCGATAAAGTAAAGTATAGGGTGATCTTTGGCAACGTTTGACTTTCGATTAAAGGTTTTCAATTGTATTTCGTATAATGTAAACAACGTTTATATTATTTACACGAACTTTTGATCACTAAAACTTTATCAATTACATAAACTCGTGAAGCTTACGTAAATACTAAGTATAAAGCATTTAAATGACATTTGAAAACGTTTAAAGCTCTTTGAGAAACATTTAAGTCAAAAAATCACAGATAGCTTCACCAACGCTATCGAACACAGAAAGTCCTGATTTAATGGATGCCATATACGGAAGAGATAATGGATTTTAAATGTTTTTCCATAATTACGAATATCAAGTCTCTTAATTCCTTTTAAGGTTATATATATATATATATATATATATATATATATATATATATATATATATATATATATATATATAAATATAAAGTATATATAAAGTATATCATACGTATAAATTAAACAATATATATAAAGAAAAATAAGATAGCTTCTTATCAAAGTGTTGATAAGCTTATTATCAAAAATTTTATAGGAATAAATATTTTTTACTACGAACTAAACGCAGCTTGCCCTGTTTAAACGTAAGTTTTTGTTATATTATAACCATATTATACAAAATGTTTACATAAATTGTAGGATAAGTGTTATTCTGCAAGGTTTCATCTTAATCCATTCATAGTAGACATTTATAACAAAAAATATTATATTAATAAGTACATGCCATAACTTTTAGACACTTTACAATAATAAAATATAAAACAAGTAAAACACCTAAAGTAATTATTTAGCATTAACTACCACTAAAATTTTTAAATATCATAAAAAACGATGCTCTAGGTCAACGTCTTACGTCAGCGTAATAATGATAGGGCACATACTCCAACTGGGATTGGTCGAGGTCGAAACGATTCTATTGTCAGAAGTTGAATCCTACACTTATGTGTTGAGAATATTGAGTCTATCAGCTTGGTGAATCATGCCATCACACATTAGGGAAATTTATCTTATGCTTTTATCAAAGATATTATATAATAAAATTGTGTCTAGGTCGCTTATCACTCAGAGATAGTAGTTTAAAAACGTCCTAAATATTTTTAACATAATCAGTAGTTTTAGCTGACCTTCATTTTTCTTGATTTGTATGTTTTAAATAGAAATTATATTAATATAAAATTGAATATTTATTTCAGTGATGAAATGTTGATAAGATACATGTGCCCGTATATGAATCAAATATAATAACACATTTTTTAAATTAATATGCTTTAACTCCACTTGCTATCTCACTAATTCATTATGATCGATACATGTAAAGTAGACAAAGCTTCTAGATTTAATTTATATTTCTAGTTTATACTTCGCAGTATTTTTATAGACAGTACAAATAAAATTGAATCATCTGTCTGCAAATTCAATGCTTTCAAGCTCACATACAATTCAGTTATGGTAAATCAATCAAATTCAATGTATTCGTTTTTGAGACTGAATATAAAAAATATAACGTTTGACAAAATAAATTAGATAGTTTTTATGAAATTTAAATCAAATTATTAAGTAATAGTAGGTAACATTACTTTACATTTGTTTTTTTATATGTAGTTTTATTACGATTAAATTTTTATCTTTAATCAATCGTAAAATTTATATTTAATATATGCATTCACACTAAGAAAACCACGGTCCCTACAATAATATAATAGTAACTGTTTATAAACAAAAATATAACAATAAACCTAAAGATATTAAAAAGGAATATAAAGACATAACATTAAAAATACTTCAACAACTGGCAATGAAATCATTGAATGTAAAAACATCGTTCAAGGGACCATTAAAAGTTAACTGCTGCGATAATCTTCAAACT
>DWMZ01001670.1:0-15786 GCA_018249855.1 Eueides tales michaeli
AAATTTTTGATTTGAAAATAATTTATGTTTCATTTCCTCCACTGGCGATCTAATCGAAAACTTGATGTGTTTATTATCGTCACGTTTCACGCTAAGCTTCCGAAGTAACTTGAAGCCGAAATTGCAAGCCAAACGCTAATACATTTAAATATCTTCTATTATATAATTTGTAAAATATTTGAACATTTTAATTCTGAAAGTTATATTATAATTGTATTGACGTGCAATGTACCAATGTACCAATAAAATATAGAATTCATTGTTGCGTTAGTGGCACAAGCATCCTAATGTAAGCAAGACTGGTTGTGGTGATCGTTCTCTCTCGTACTAAGACTAAACGAGGCACTGAGTTCCGTCACTTAACACGCAACGCCTCATTCGACGTAAGGTGGAGAACGGAAGTGTCTTAATGGGAACAGAGTATTTTAATACTAAGTTTTCACTACCTTCTACTGCTATGTGTGCGATATAATGAAGCTAAAAGAAATAATATATGTATAAGATTTTCTTAAGTTTACTATATATTAGCCTGAATTACTAACGCAATTAAAAGTTTTATCATGACGATCTATTCTTATTTAAATAAGGTATATTTTAACTAAGACAACATTTCAAGTTTAACCAATATCGGCTCGATATTCAAATTAATTTCACCAATATGGTATTCAAATTAATTAGGCTTTTTTATTTTTTTATGGGGTCTTAGGCAGAGGGAAACTAGGAACTTTGATTTAGGACACTCCATTTCCATTAAGACTTTAATGTCCCATTTTCCGCTGAATTAAAGGCATTACGTCTGTTGAATGACGGGATTGAATGTCACGCTTTGCCTCGTTTCCAGAATAAAAAAATGATAATATTAAGTATTTCATTTTCATCCTTGAATGGGTCATACAATCTGTCACTCTTACAGTGGCACACTTGTGCCCTTGCGCCATGACAAATCTTAATCACTTAATCAATAATTAATTATGTTGTTTTAATAATATTAATGTCAAATTTAGAAAATCATGAGAAAGTATAATTATCGCGAATTTCATTTTATTAAAAGTTCTTCTATAATTAGCATAATCTGCATTCATTTCTTTGAAGTTCTTGGTTTAAAGAATGTTTCTCAGCTCGTTATTAGCCTCTGTGGAATAGTTAATAATATAGACAAACAAAAACAGCTGATATAATCTATTTAAATAGAAATGAAAATGCCAAAACCTAAATTTGTATATTCGTTTTGATAATTATTATTATAATCATTTACTTGAGGCCAGTCGTGGCGCAGAGGCACAAGTGTGCGAATGTGATCGGTACAGGTTGTGTGTCCGATTCCTACTCAAGGGAATGAAATATTCAATATTGTTATATTCCTCGTTTTGGTAACAAAGTAAAATATAATGTGTGCGGGGAATGGAGATGAACTCTAAGTTTCCGGGTTCCCTTTGTCTTCCCCGCTATGCGGGATAGAACCATATATTTGATAAAGTGCGGCTAAGAGTACATTATAACATCTAGTTAACCAGTAATCTTCATGCTCTTTCGTGTTCTTACTCCAGCATCATCGATACTGTGTTTAAAAAGTATTAAAGTTTAAAAAGGTCCAATGAGGTGTTTTATTGAGGAAGTAGAACACAAACACGGCGCAGAGTTTCACCCCTTAACACACAATACAACACAATTCAGCGGAAAATGGGGAATGGAAAAGAGTGTCTTAAAACTAGGTTCCCAGGTACCCACTACCTATGCTTGTGCGGACTCATATATTTCCTAAGCAAATGTGTCAAAATACAAACCTGTATTAGTACTCTATTCATATAGTTCTGAGACCAACTTCGTCTGCTCTACTGAAAGTCTTAATGTAACTTATATTAGTTTGTTGGTTAAGTAATAAATCTACGGTTGGTTCAAACTTGTGTTCAAATTACGAGTAAATAATAATTATTATTGATCAATATAATATACATATGTGGCTTTAAAAGCGACAGTTGTGAATTATTTCCTCGCTCTGGTAACGAGACAAAGAGATCTGTTTTCCAAGCCGAATGCCTCGAGAAATTAACGGAAAGTAGGAAACGGAGTGTTATAAAAATTTGCCGAATTTGAGGCATTGCGCTTTAATTGGCGGAATTTAACGCCGCAGTTTGCTTTGGTACCAAAGCTTTTTAATTTCCTTTAGTGGGAATGGAACGGAGTGTCTTAACACTAGGTTCCCAAGTTCCCTCTGCCTACCCTGCCATGTGCGGGATGCAGTGTGAAGCTGAGGAATTGAACCTATAAACTCAACGACGGGCTTCGTCGGTTTAACACTTATATTAGTAACAAATCGCATACAACATCATATTCTAGTTATATGACCTTAACTAATTTAAAATATTTGTATTCATGAATTTTGATATTGAGATTCAAGATCAATTAAGTATTATATATATTACGATCTTCAAAATTTAATTTGTTTACTCCAAATGCGTATCGAACACACACTATCTCGTTCACAGTCATACGCTTGTGCCCTTGCGCCGCGACAGGCCTCAGAGTAATAATTAAGAAACATTTAACTCACATAGAACATAAGCTAATAAACTGTTTCCGTAAACTTATTTTCCTTTTCAATTGAAGTCACAACTATTTCCATATTACGATTAATTCAAAATTTTAACTCATTTAGGAACTTTAGCGATTTGAACGTGTAAATTTATTTTAACTTCACTCGATAGTAAAAAATGAATGACCTTTGTTTCTGACTCAATATTGTATGTACTCAAGTTTTATGAATAAAAAAATAAAAATGTGACAATCTACTAAGACATTTCTTTTCCCAATTTACGTCTAACATTTTAAATACTGTGGGTTACGGAACTCAACGCCATCCAATGTATAAAATTTTGTGTTTTACGAAACTCAACGCCATGCCTTCTTCTTTAAAGTCTCTTTAAATATTACCACCTTCTATTACATGTTTGTAATATTACACCTCTAAATGTATGTATATATTCTAAATTGTAAGTCTTCGCGCTTCGAGTATTCAGTGGATCGTAACAACAACAACGCCTCACTACACATATTATTACAAAAAATACACCTCTATTCTATATATAAAACATTCCATGTGTTAAAGCACTAGAAAGTGATATTCTATTTTCTACTCCGCTGATACATCAAACTATAATAGATCTTTTATTTACAAAACATGTATCTTCACTTAGCTTAGACGTTAAACGTCAATACTCTGTAAGTTCATATGTAGGGTATAGTCGCCTCGTATGAGACTTAATTTTGTAAATGCTTAAATTAAGAAATCAGGAATTATTCAAAAGTTTTTTTTGTTTATCTTTTTATTTTTCTCTAATTTTATTTTTATTAAAAATGAAATATTATAAGTGATGAAGACTATTGTGGTGCAAGGGCACAGGCGTGATGCAAGATTATGAGGGAAAAGAATAAATTAAATACTAATAATAAAAATGAAATTTTCAACAACACACAAAGTAAGGTTAACATAGATTAAATGTCTTAAGAAAGTATAATTAGTTACGTCCGTAACATAAAGTTAAAGTTTTTTAAACACTACCATCGAGTACATGTCGTTTATGTTTTTTCCTCCATTCCGCTAATCCAGCTTTGCGACGACATTGAATTATTTTATTTTCACATCCTTGTAAAATTGGATTGTAGCCGTGTTTTTGTTTATGTGTTGTTTTTCAATAAGGCTCTTATCCTATATATTTTTGGAGAACTTTATCTTTAATTGAATTTAATTTCAACAAATTTTAAGCATTGTGTGTTGAATGGCGGATGTCAACACCGCGCTCCGCCTCGTAAGCATAGCAAAGAAATGAAAATATTAAATATTCCATTACTTCGAGTGGAGATTGAATCCACATCCGTCGCATTTACAGTCACATACTTGTTCCTCATGTCCTATAGACGGTGTAAAGTTAGTAAAAAATAATTAAAGTAATATTTGAAACTCGTTAAAGCATAGAACAAGGAATATAAATATTTATAAAATTTATAAATATCCTAAAGCAATCAAGAACATTTTTTAATTAAAAAAATAAATAAATCTAAATCGGTTTACTCACGTTATAAATACAGATCTACCTAAATACCTTTCAAGTATAGTCTGTGACAGTCAGATGGACAGCAGATTTAAAGAGCTGTACTAAAGTGTGAAAGATTGACAGGCTTTGAATACGGAAACTGAAGAGTTATTTAGAAATAGATAAATACTAGAGAAGTCGGTCTGACTGTAACTGGGGCTGTAGGTTCAAATCCCGCTTGTAAGAATACGTTATTTTCACAATTATTCCTTTGCTAAGCTTTGTCACATCGACACTAGGTTTAGTGTTAAGATCCAACAACCAACGTGCAATGTCTGAAAAATTGGAGTGGAATGTTTAGGTTGCTTTACACGATACAGAGTTAAATTTAAAATATCAAATATTAGATATAGAGTATATTGAAAAAGCGTGAAGCTAAAAAAAGCTCTGAAAAGAATGTCTGTTTCTTACCGGCTTATGCGAAAGTACCGTCAATGTAAAACAAAATAAATATAAATAGATACTTCTAATTCATTGTGGATATTAAAACGAATCGCTGTAATTAAGATTGTAATCCCGCAATTTGTACCCGCGACTACGCATATAGGACTTATTACTGGCACAACATATGTTTGAAATTATTCTTTGCATTAAACGATTGTTTGTGGAACATTCACGTTTTCTGGTAATATTTTACTTAAAAATAGGCAATATTTCATTATTTTCTTTTTCAGCTTCACTGTATCCCGCACATGGCAGGGAAAGCAGAAGGAACTTACAAACCTAATATTAAGACAACCAATGTAGCCGTGTGATTCCGGCTTAGAATAGGATCACCCTGGTACTGATGGTGTCGTAAGAGGCGACTAAAGTACGTGTGGGGGAGTCACGTTGTCAGCAATGGCAACAAGCATGGGCAGACTCGACCGGATTGTTACCACCATTGTTGTTGCATTTAAAACCGGCGTTAAGTAGTGGCTTTGGCCACTGCGTTTCGCATGGCCAAAGTGGGTAATGCCGGGCCCCGGTGCCCATTAACCTTACAGACCGGCAGCGCTCCTGAAGCTCCACGGGGCCTTGGGCGGCGGTGATCACTTACCATCAGGCGACCCGCACGCTCGTTTGCCGTGTCTTTTCCATAAAAAAAAAAAATAAGACACCATTCCGTTCTCTACTTTCCGCCGAATTTGAGGCATTACGCGTTGAGTGGTGGAACTAAATATACCTTAATATCAGGTCGATGAAATGACAATATTAAATATTTCATCGAGTGGGGATCAAACCTACATCTTGTCGCCTTTACTTTACACACCCTTGTGCCCCTGACCCATATTAATATTTAAATAGTCTATTGTTGGTTAAGCTGTATTGTCAAATATTTTATACATTAATAGAATAGAACGACATATTTATACGGCTTTTCTTAATTTTAAGAAACTTGGTAACATAGTGTAAAAACATTCCCTGTGTAAGTATGTTCGATTTTTACTAAATTTAAAAAGAGGCGCAGGTTCAAATCCTGCTTCGTCCAAATTTTAATGTTTTTAAACTTAGTATTTTTCTTTCCTAAGTGTGGATAAACACTTTAAAAACAGTGGAAATGTTAAATTTTTGTATATATTGTATTTATTAGAAATTGTTGAATAGCTTTAGTGGAAGAGATATTTTAGTCAGTATAATTAATATTATTCTAGTCTTTTTAGATTTAAAATAAATAATAATATCGTGCTCATAAGGCAAGAAACCTGGGAATTAATATTAAGACACTTTCGTAGCCCTCTGTCCGACGATTTTTCGATTTTCGAGACAATGCTGTGGAGAACTTAACATCACGCTTTGACTCTTTACCAGAGCGTAGAAATAAAAATATTAAATCATTCATTTTCTCGAGAGGAAATCGAATCCACAACTTATTGCGTTACATGATTGTGTCCCTGGGCCATGAAAGGTAAGTACAAAATATTACTATATATATTATATAGTACGAAATATGTTACTCCACTCACATCTCATACGTGACCTATTTCGGATCATGGAAAAAGTTGGCCGAAACAGAAAAAAACGATCTTACAATATTCTCGTTACACACTAGATCATAAAAGTTTATCTAATAATTCTTTTTTTTTCCCTAAAACCATAATTTATATTGAAATTATTAAGAAACTATTAAGAAAAAGTAACAGAAGTTTCTACATGTACCTTGTATTTTATTAATAATAATCGTAATAATATATACAAGAATAAGTAAATTAAATTACTAGTGTTTTAGAATAATGTCTGCTGGCCTATCGTAGCGCAGGAGTGCAAGCGTGTTACTGTAAAGAAATATGTAATATTTTCAAATTAAATATTTAACTTCTTCATTTATTCGCTCTGCTAATTAGGCAAAGTGCGGCGTCTTAACACTAGGTCCCCAAGTTCCCTCAGGCTACTCTATAATGTGCGTGAAGCTAATCAAAATTTTGTTTTCCTCAAAATGGGAATCGGACACATAGCCATCGAGTTCACAATTAAAATCTATACTGCTGAGTTACGGCTGTGATAGAAAGAAACATAATAAAATTTGACTCCCCGCGCTTCTTGAAAACCATGTTCAAGACATGCCGAAATTTTCATATATTTTCTAAAAAATAAACATATTTCCACCGTACCAAGAACGTCAAATTTGATCAAATCACCATTTAAAGGCAAACAGTAGAAAAATGTACCATTTGGCAATTTTCCTTTCTTTCATCGCCCCAAACCAAGTATAGAAAGAAATGTAAAGATTAATCCGACTCAGAGAAGACTTGTCAAATTCAATTATTACGATGATACGTTTCACATCCAAACACATTTGTCATAATTGAATTGGTTACCAAAGTGTAGCCTTTGATATATTTATATTTTTTGTGATATTCCCGATATAGCAGTGTAGGCAGATAAGAACCTTTTAAGTGGTGATGATATAAAACCGCACACTAATAGAGTTCCACGTATCCAGATGATAAGCTTGTGACGTACCGTGTGCTTAGAAGATTCTGAGGCAGGTACCAAGTTAAATAATCCGGTGTGCTGCTCATGGCAGGATAGGCGGATTAAATTTGGTAACTTAGTGTTAAGATACCCGTCCTTATTAAGATACTTTCGTTTCCTACTTTTCACCTAATTTGAGGCGTAGCGTTGAGTGGCGAAACTCTACACTGCGCTTTGTCTATAAATAGAAAAATGAAAATATTTTGTCCTTGGGTGGGAATCAAACCCACATACTGAAACGCACAGTTGTGCTCCTGCACCATGATTGGTCTTAACTAAATCTGTTTTCTTATAGTAAATGTAAAAAAATTGTAATCGTTAAAAGAGAATTTCTCGAATTTTTAATTTTTATTTAACATATTTCTATTGCGATATTGCGATGACTTTATATTCAGATTCACGCTGTATACCGTACATTGCAGGATAGGCAGAGGGGACATGGGAACCTAGTGTTAAGACTACATATCCCATTAAAACACTTCCGTTCCTCACGATAACTAATTTTTTTATCCAATAAAAAATATATTTACCCCTATTTAATATCCACAGACAAAGTCACAATCGACACTTAATTAAGTCATGAAATTAAGCTACTATTCTATTTTCTCTTAGGAGCAACGTCAAACACTTTATACAACTTTCCATTTGAACTGAACTCCGAATTCCAGCCATAAATTTTGATGAGTTTAAAGAAAATGTTAATAATACGACACTTAATTAATATTCTAAATGACGTTTCCGTGGTACAATTAGTAATTTATTTGATACTGATCTATTGAGATAAGGGTTGTAAGTTCAATTCTTTAACGAATTTTTGTGATACTTCGCGTTTCATCTCAGAGAAAAACAAGTAGGGTACATTATATCTTAAGGTTGGGAATGGAGATACATATGTGACATTATTATGAATTGATATATATTTAATTTTTTTAATTGTAAATGCGAAAGGAAAATGATTTTTTTAATATTTTCAAATTAATTAGTACTGGTAACAAGATAAAGCGTGGAGTTGGAAAGCAAACAAATTCGGTGAAAAATAGAGAACGGAAACTTACCTAACTCCTAACACTAGGTTCCCAAGTTCCCTTTTTCCACCCTACCATGTACTGGATACAGAAAAAAACTAAAAAAAATCAATTTCGTACCTTTTTACAGTTAACTATCGTTCCAGTTGATTGACAAAGATTCATCATAGCGCAGCGTCACAGTGTCTAGCTGTGAACTTCGGTTATGGGTTTATTTCCCGCTCAGGGTAATGGAGAGGATAGGGCATTTCGTGTTGAGTGACGAAAACCAAAGCCACGCTTTACCTTGTTTAGGGGAAATATAAATATTTAATGTTTTATTTCCTCGAGTGAAGATCGAACCTACAACATCGCTTTTACATTCACATGTTTCCATGACTGGTCTTTTACTTTAAGTTAGGTTCCTCTAACTTAAAACATTTTTTTTATTTTGTGTAGTCATGTTATCAAAAAAAAAACTAAAAAAAAAACGAATTATATTAAAAACATTTTTCCCCTTGCGGTATATATAAAGACTTACTTAAGGCCGACGTTGTGCAGAAAAGCATTAGAGTATGACGATTGGTAATATTTAATTTTTATATTTGCTCGTTTATTTGTGGTAACGAGTCAAAGCGCGGTTGAATTCCGCCACTCAATATGCAAGAATCCTTTATGAAGTAGGGAACGGAATTCTCTAATTGGAAGGGAGTGTTCTTAACATTTATTCTTTCTACATTCGGAGTACAGCGTGAAGCGTAAACGTGATTTATAAACATTTGCTTGACAGATTTTTTTCTGTTTTTCAGTTTCACACTTTATCCCACACATGGCCAGGTAGGCAACGTGGGAACCTAATGTTAAGACTTTAAGTTTCTACACCCTTTCCGCCGAATTTGAAACATTGTTGTGTGGCGGAATTTATTGAAACGTTTTGCTATGTTACCAGAGCGACGAAATTGCTACAAAATATCAATAAATTTATCTAAAATATCAGTTTTCAATGTATACATAAACATTGCTTTAAAAGTAATAGTAGTGTAATTTAAGTGGGTGAAGCCGTAAGTGGATCTAGTACAATATGCAACTGTATGAGTTAGAATATTTCCTTATAATCCAATGTACTATGAATTTAGTTATTAAATCGTGGTTATAATGCGTAAAGCTTAATTCAGTGTAGGTGTAGCTTTACGGTGCTTTTGTTTAAATATACAATGTTGTATGTATAAGGAACGTCGTACAGTGGAGCATAGATTATCGTGGGTTTGATTCCCGCTCATAAAAAATACTTATAATCCTTTCTTTACATTGATTATATAATAAGACAAATATAGACATAGATTTGTCATATGACGCTTACAAGCGCAATGCCTCTAATTGAGGAAAAATTGGGAACGAAAGTGTCTCAACGTATCGTACTGAATCGTATTGTACCAATTGTTGAAAAAAATATATGAAAGCATATTCAGCTCCGTCACTATAGATTCAATCACTTCAAAACTATGTAGAAATGAAACGAAATTTTGTAAGTACGTACTTAATACTTTGAGGTCAGTGTTGGCACACGGGCATAAGTATGTGATGGCAACCATGACAAGTTGTAGATTCGATTCTCACTCGAGGCTATGAAATATTTAATGTTCTCATTACCTCGCTCTGGTAATGAAACGAAGCGCGATGTTAATCTCCACTTTTCAAAATAAATGCCTCAAGAATTCGACGGAAACATGGAAAGGGAAATGCCTATTATGAGAATGGAATGGGTTACATACACTGGTGTAAAGATTTTCGGCGTTGAGTTCCGCCAATTAATATGACATTTCTGTCTTAACATTAAGTTTTCTTTGTCTTACCACATATAATCTGCTGGATCGACAAAAATATAATATAAGATTTGGACCAATAATCTACCCCATACACTGTGAAAAAGTATCAGCATCATTCACTAACAGACATTTAAGTAATAAAGTTTCAAACATCTTACTTAGATAAAATATACATCCAGCCTTGTATGCAAACGGAATGTTTTAGCAACTACTTTGGACGAGCAAAGTAAAGTTCAAGAAGTTAATTTTATAGCGAGATCTTGTCCATATTAGTACGAAAGTGTATAGTATAAGTTTAATGTATCTAACAGATGATAAATATGTATATATATCTAAATACATTTTTAGCCAACATTACAAGTTTATATAGGCTTTCATAGCACAGTGGCATTGGGTAATTATTTTTTTTCATTTCCACATTCTAGTATGTAGATAAAGCGCGGTGCTCTGTAGAATTTGTCGAAAATTTTCAAAAACCGAAAACGCAATGTCTTAACTCTAATCTATCTCTGCCTATATACTGCCTACAGCGTGAAGATAAAGACGATAGACTGACTAAAACAATCACTCGTCCCCATCAGGGCAAAGTGCTTCTAATTCCTAAACTTAACCTATTAATTTGATTTACATAAAACATAGTTGATTCATCACGTTGAATAAGCGGGGAACTAAGCAGAGTGTCTTAATACTAGGTTCTCATCCGTATATTCTAAAAAAAATTTATTAAAAATATAAAAATAACTCCGCACATGTCTCAAGCTGCACTCTAAAGATTTATAAAAACAAAATGGTTATAATATAAAATATACTTAAAAAATTATATTATATTTTTTAAGTGCCGCATAAAACACTCACTTTCCTAAATCACTCGCATTTCTTAGACATTACGGGTATAAGATATAGCGGGGAATTTAGTATCGTTACCTAAGCGATACTAAATTCCCCGCTATATCTTGTTACCAGAGTGTACACGCAAAGTCTCATTTGGCGGAAGGTTGAACAGAATCAACCTTAAACAGAAGTCCTCATGGGAAAGGAGTGTAAAATAGGTTCACAAGTTTCCTCTGCGTACTCAGCTTTGCGAGGGATACACCGTGAAATTTGAAATCTTATAAAAATAATAAATATTTCATTTCCTCTTGTGAGGATCGAATCCACAATGTCTATAGTCTCACGCTTGTACCCCTGCACCATGGCTGGCCTCAAAAAATAGTTAAAAAAACATTGAATAAAACAAGAGAGTGTTAAAATTCTCTACGTGGTGTGCTTCTTAGAAAGTTATATAAAAACACTGCCGTCATACATTTTCCAGCTTTTGTTTGGACAAGTTTAATTGCTTAATTAAGTTAAGGGCCAGTTAGAATGCACTGAAATTATTCATATTTAATAACAAAAGGAAAATTGGAGAATAAAGCATTTTTTTACAGCTTTATTTTTTCTGCATAACGTACATAACAGGCCATGTAAGGTAAGCAGAGGGAAATTGGGAACCTGCATCTCTTTTTTTCACCGAATTTTAGAGGAATGGTGGGTGGTCAAACTCAACGCCGTATTTGCTTCAATAATTAATTACCTTATTATTATAACGTATATATTTATAGTATTTATAGATAATTAATCATTTATCCGAGATTCCTGTAGTAGTGCATGTACGTCTAATTGTAAACGCTACAGGTTTTTGGGTTCAATTCCTGCTCAAGGAAACGAAATTTTTATTTTTTTCGCTCTAGTAACAGCACAGCGCGGCGTTAAGGTCCGCCACTCAACATACAATGTTAAGAATTTAGCAAAAACGCAGGAACCTAATGTTAACCTGGTGTAACTGGGTCCCCAAGTTCCCTCTGTCTACCCTGTTATGAATGAGAAATAGCATAAAGCTAGAATGGAGATTGAACCCCTATTCATTCCAGCGCGAAGATCTTAGTGTTATTCTTTAAAACTGTATTAAAATATAGCTTTAATTTTAAAACTATTTAAATGGAAATGTTGCAATGTAAAAACAAGATACAAAGCAAAGATTAACCGTCAGCAAAACGTGTTGGCTCGTATCAAGATTGTCTTTTCTAGATACTTTACTTTTATTTCTACTATTTCTAGAGGTATATACTATGAAGTGTTTGTGTAAACAAAAATATAATTTAGTTGGATTTTATAAAATTTTGTTATTTGAAATATAAGATATACTTAGCTAGAAAAATCTCTCTCTAGAGAAAATCTTTATTTTATTTTAAGTACATAGAAAAACTGCTAAAATGGTTTAAATTTTTCGTATTCTACAAAAACTATTAGGGAGTGATTAGAAGAGATTTCTCGAAATTTCGACGGAAACTGGAAATAGAAGTATCGTGATGGGGCCGGAATGTCTCCACACTAGGTTCCTATGTTCCCTTTTCTTGGCGTGCTATATGCGGGTTACGACAAGAAAATAATATAATCTTCTGGATTTCTAAGCTAGACTCATATTATACTAACTCACTTAGCTTCAGGCTGTGTGCCGCATATGGCAGAGGGAACTTGATACTTTCAACAACTGCTTTCTTCTTTTCTACAACTTTTTTATCTTATCTATTTATATAGGTTTGAGGCCTGGCGTGGTGGAGTGGCAAAAACGTGTGGCTGTTAACGTGACGTGTTGTGGGTTAGATCACCACTCAAGGAAATTAAATATTTAATATCTTCAAATGGAATATTAATTAATTTAATTTCTTCGCTCCGAAATCATCCGCTTAAAACGCAATACCTCAAATTTGGAGAAAAATGGAAAATATATATGGAACGGAGTATCTTAACACTAGGTTCCCAAGTTCCCTCTGCCTCCTCTGCCATTTACGGGATTCAGCGTGAATCAGAGAATGATTTAAAAATATAATATGATAATAGAAATTCAAAGCAACATATGCACGAATAGTTATAAGTAAAACTCATACAATAATCCTTATACAATCGGGCTTAAGAAAAGGAATTTTAAAGAGAGAGCTGAAGACAACAATAGATTTATCTTTTGCTTGGAATTTTAATTTTTCTGCTACTCCGTGAATATGTTGGATAGTTCAAATGTTCCCGAGAAAGTATAATAGAATTAATATCGATTCATATATCTATATTCTATACTGTACAAACAAAATTGCTTGAGATTTTAAAACATCTGTTAGGTTTTTTTATTTCTTTATAGCTGCTCGCTTTATCCTACACATAAGAGAGTAGGTAGAGAGAAATTGGGAACCTAATCTTAAGACGTTCCGTTCCGTTTCTACCTTAATTTTTTTTTACCACTTTACGCCAAGTCTGAGATTTTGCATGTTGAGTAGCGGAACTAAACATCAGTATTAAATATTGCTTATATAAATAATTAAAATCCCAAAAAAATTAAATAACTATGAGAATTTGTCATGAATAAATATAAGTAATTTTAAAAAGTTACAAACAATTTACATTTTTGATATCGAGACATTTGTGGAATGATTCGTGCAGTTACGCTCTGAACGCCATAGACATACAACAACAACAATATTTTTGTGAAAAGAAAAATATAAAGAGTTAAGTAAGTCAAGTAAGCAGTTGATATTTTGCCATTTTAAACCATTTGCTCAATATTTTGATAACTACTATTCTGTGAAGTTCCATGTATAATTTTTTTCAGCCTCACGCTGTATCCGGTATATTTGCTATATACGGGATACAGCGTGAAGCTGTAGGTAGACAGAAGGAACTTGGGAACCTAGTGTTAAGAGTCTTCGTTACGTTTCCCGCTGAATTTTGAGGCATTGCGTTCTATTTTCAATTTCAAAAAGTGTTTTATGAAAAAATTGAACGATAGGTGAAAACTTCGAAATTATTAGTTTTCATAATGATCAGACACTCCGTACTCATTTTACACTTTCTCTTTTCTCACTTTCAAATGAAATTTCCAGGCATTGTATATTGAGTTGCGGGACTTTAATGGCTTATGATTTGTTACTAGAATGAGGAAAACAAAATGTTAAATATTTTATTTCTTTGGTTGGGAATCGAACCTACAACCTGTTGGGTCACCTTGTTATATATTATTGTTATTTTTTTAATTTTCTTCAATATTTATTTAAAGGGGCGGCAAAAGTAAAAAAAATCAGCCCCCAAATTAAGCCACTCTTGACACCAACTGACATACAACTTTTTCCTTAAACGTATTTTTTTACCGGCTTAAGAACTTGTAATAAAAATTTTTAGATAGTCGGCTAAGCCATTTTTAGAGGCCAAGTTAAATTTTACTAAGTAAAAATAAAGTAACTAATCGATAATCGATGAATTAGTTCAAAACTAGATATTGATATTGTTTGTTTAAATAATGCAAAATATAAATGTACAATATTTAAAAACTTGCTTCTTTACTTTGTTTATTGAAAATTAAAAAATATCTCTTACACAAATATCACAGCACAATTTAAGGTGTTTGTGTGTTGCCTTGTTGACAGATTGAAGAAATGGAATAGTAATTATTTAATTTGAAAATATACAATATTTCAATTCTTCGAAGGGCCATCAAACACAGCCTGTTGTTTATAGTTACACTCTTGTACCTCTGAGCTACGACAGGCCAACCATTAAAAAAATTAAAACCAAATCCCCAATTTATTTCCATTAGAATAATTTTGTTTTATTTTATTAGAGATACACAAAACTTAGATAAAAAATAATTCAACGAATTATCATCCAGAAATATGAAGAAATAACGGGAGTATCTACAACGTATTTACCTCTTGAATAATAACGAGATTGGAGGCTTATTAACGAATTAAGTGATTTATTAAGCAGCTTCAACGGATTTCCGTTTAAAATGTACTTATTTATGGTAGGTGTGGCGCTTGTGACATGGATTGGAAACGACAATAATATATTAAATAGCCAATTATTGATTATATGATCATAGTTAATGATTATTTTGGTATAATTTGTTTTTTTTTTAGGAAAGATATCAGTTTTATGATTATTCTTGTATAAGTCTTATATAGACTTAGTGTTAAGACACTCTGTTGTTTTTAATCATATTATACTTTGTTTAAGAAAACAGTGAAATAAATATAAACTGCTAAAAACCTTTTAAATAAATTCTCAGAAAAGTCCAAAACGTTCATAGGAACTATATGAGTATACGTCATAATTAAAAGGTTTTTAAAATCTTCATAATTGATTTGTCCGCTCTACTCTCTATACTTATAATAAATCTGTAACCGATCACTACCTGTACATAGAAGATATATAAAAAAAGGAGAATCTAAAGAGTAGAGAACATTACGTTGATTAATGTGATAAAGCCCGAAATAGTGTTTTTTTTTTATTTTTATCAGTTTGTTTATGCACATGTTTGCTTATATAAATGTTTTATTCATTTAGTTTTCAATGTAAAGATATTGTCTAAGTGATAATATTGTTAAAACGAAAAAAATGATGATTTTAGTAAATAAATTAAAGTAATTCAAGCGAGCGAGGCTATGGGCGGGTCAACTTTTTTTTTACTTTTTATTATAGAACATGAAAATTTAATTCAAAATTATCTCACACATAATAGAATGTAATGTCTGATCACTTCGCCACAATCGTCATCCATAACTTATAATACGGAAATGTTAAAAAAATATTTTTAATATACTGCTTATACCTCGAAATACAATAAAGAAGCGTTGGGTCACTAAAATATAGGCCGTTAATTAAGACAAGGTCACCCAGAACGTTGATAGCATACCCTTATAATAGAATGTACTTGTTAATTTTGTTTGGGGTTATTTTTTTTCAATTAAGTACATGGCCAATCGTGGCGCAGGGGCATAAGCGTGCGACTATTAAACGATTGTGGGTTCGATTTTCTCTCGAGAAAATGAAATATTTGATATTTTTCTTACCTCGCTTTTGTAACGAGTCAAAGGGCGCGGTTGA
>DWMZ01001671.1:0-15775 GCA_018249855.1 Eueides tales michaeli
ATGTAGGTATGTGTATCAACCATTAGACAAGCTGTACATGTTACTAATAACCACTAAGGCTAGTAACATTTTGGAAGATTTAGAAACACTTCGCCTGTTTAGTCGAGTGGTGAGTATCCATTTATCTTATCCTAGAACTGATTTTATCAATTTATTATTTGAATTAATAGTTATTATTTTATTATTAAGTAATGATAATACTTATTTTATTTGTTGACATGGTTTTAAAACTAATTTAAATAAAGTGATAAAACCAAAAAAGAATGTGATTGCACTAAAACATATAATCAATTAATGTAGTGGATCTTTGATCGATCAATTGATATATTAAAAAGTTATGTCAATTTCACAGTAAGTTATCTAGGTATGTATATAAATGTGTATATATTATTCAGGTCCCAGAATATTGCACTCAACTGACTGAAGCAGAAGTGTTGAATCAAGCATTCAACTTATTGTTTGCTTTTGATGAAATTGTTGCTCTTGGATATAGGGAGAGTGTGAATCTTGCCCAAGTAAGTAACATAACATAACGTAAATAAAAAGATATTTTATAGTTATAATTTTTAGAAAGATCAAGTATTTTCTACATCTCTAGCAACATATATATGGGTAATTTTCACTAAATCCCGAAATTTGGTTATGTTAAAATGACAATAAATATTGAAATTATTTGATATTTATTTTAAGTGAATTTGATAGTACTAATGTTACTAGAATTCTATTATATAGTCAAAAATATCGCGTTTTATGAAAGTTATGAGGACATTAAAAAAAATTAAAGTGAGGGAATGATATTTAAGGTGAGGGAATGATTATTGCAGACAAACCATGAAGCTTTTTAAATGAAATTAGGTTTCTTTTAAAGAAATCTTTTTATTAAATGAAATATTGTTCTTAAACAATAGGTAAGATCAATAAAAAAAATGACAATATAATCCTTGCTAACTTAAAGATTCATCCAACAACATTTTTAGCAATACAAAAACTTCATATTTTAAACTCTAGTCTCATAGTTAAAATAAATTGTTAGTATCAAAATCAACAAAAGAAAATCTATAACTTAACTTGCTTCCCAAATAAAATATGTTTCTTATTTAGTAGATACTATTAAATAGTGAAATTACGTTTTTTTTTTATTTGGAATCTTAAACGATTCAGTCTCAAAATTATAGTTAAGGTCTTAATCAGATATTTTAAACAATTTTAAGTCTTTTATAAAATACCAACCCTTACTGATTAATTTTGGAGGCTCAATCTTCCTCAAAATGGCATACAACTATTCATCTCTGATTTTTGACCATTTCCAAGATTGAGTTCCTTTTTTCATACATTTTATTGAAGCGCCTTCCCCAGAAACTGATATTATTTCCCCTGGGTAAATATTTTCGTCCCCTTTTGATAAGTGCATAATCACCAATATTTTAAGTAATATTACTGTCCGTACAAATAATACAATTTGACGAATGACCATAATCATTAGATGTTTTTCGTGTTTATAATTTAAAGGACTGTGGTTTTTCAATGCAACGTTTTGTAGATTTGTATTATCCCATGTGAAAATATTTACACTTTTCTGTGCATTTAAAACATGTAAGACTTCTAAATTTCCAGACATCCTTACTAAAGACAAATTGACGAAATACAACAATGATTTTTGACTAAGTCTTCTATCTTTGCGATATTAGCTGAGGTAACTTCAGATAGCTTTATTGAAGAACGTCTTGTAAGCAAAATTTCTTCGAGCGATTTCAAATTTAGGATGTCCTTGCCTTCAGCCACTGCACTCACCGAATAATTCCATGCAAAAAATGTTTATCAGCTGTTCTTTTTAATGTGCCACCTATGCCATCGGAGGTACCTTTGCCATGGCCTAGTTCTGAATAATTCTATACAGAAAATGTCGCACTCGAAAACAATTCATACATATGCCAGATGAAACATAAACTTGTTCCTGTACTGGTTGACAGGACTATCATTAATCTTTATTCAATAGATCGGATTTACTATTTCATAGTACTTTTTCTTTTCACTATGTTTATTTAAGTTACTATACCTGTCTTATATTTGTTTAGTAATAACTTCTGATAGAAGAAGCTAATTTCGGGATTTTCAATAAATTTATAATATGTTTAAATAATCCTACTTACTTGAATATGATTCGAATGATTTTTGTACGTTTTTGGTAAATAAAAGTAAATAAAATCGGCACTTGGGACATAGTGGGGGAATGATATTAGGAACATTATGGTTATGCATTTTTAGTTATTTACTTATACGGCTCTAAAATGTCATGCGAATCTATTATATAAAGTTATGTGGATTGTATAGAAATATTAGTAAGATCTATTTCTTAGTTGGACTTTTATAAAAATATATATATATATATATATATATATATATATATATATATATATATATATATATATATATATATATATATATATATATATCTACTGGGAAACAGAACAGAGAATCTGCTGTATGTGGGATACAGTGTGAAGCTGAGAATCACTATGATACAGTGTGAAAGAGAATTTATGTGATATATTTTGTTAACAAAATTTGTATTTCAAAATCCAGAAATGTTTTAGTACTTAAATAAAAAGAAGCCGTTATGGTGAATTACTGTTTTAAGACAGCATCTGTAACTGTTGCAGTTTTTTTTGTCACTCACAGGATTAAGTATTTAGTAATTATTTATCAGTCTACTTATCTTATTTGCATTGAAGTTAAATGTGCAATATTTAAAAATTAGGCGATACTTTGGTAGTAGAGTTGTGACTTATTACAAAATGAATAATTATTAAAATTAATAATATTAATAATTATTCATTTATTCATTTATTGAACTTATATATTTATTTTATGTTCACTCAACATATAACATCACAAATTCTGCGGTAAAATAGACAGGAGTGATTTGACACTAAGTTTTTCCTATTTATCCTGCTCAGTTGTGTATTATTTAATTTACATTTATTTTAATATTTTAAGGTACGCTCCTTTGTTGAAATGGATTCTCACGAGGAAAAGATATATCAAGCTGTAAGACAGGTAAGATTATTTAGTACTATTACAGTCACACGCTGGTGCCGCTGCGCCACGACAGGCACCAAGTGCCATAATGATACATTTTAATCTTATTTCTGGGGTGGGCACGGCCCCCGTCTTCCTACCGCCCATAAGCAAAAAGACTCGACTCGTCGAACATTCTATTATCTGTGTTCATAGGTTATAATAAACAAAAGTTTTGTTGACTTCATAATCACTTCCCATATCATGGCAATGTGTGGCATGCTTGATAATAAGCACGCCGATAAAATCTTTAGCATACATTTTATAATTTTATTATTTTATGAATTAAAACTAATATTCAATTGTAAATTTTTAGATATTTTCTCGTTGAGCGAAGAAATTGTAGAAATTGAGTGGAAAATGTTCGATTTATTTATTAAGTAGAAGTTTATTGAACATTTATATATCGTATCCGCAAAATGGTTTTTGCTTTGAATATATATATATCTACATATATCTATACTTTTGTACTAATATTATAGCTAAAAAGATGCATTTTTATATTATTAATTACATTAAAATACTTTATTTAGTTGAGCATGCTGATCTCAGAAACTACAGATTTAAATTGAAATAATCAATTGTGTGTTAAAAAGGTTGAATATAAATTCAAATATTTTTATTCAAAATAAGATTCGTTTTTTGAACGTCAAAGAATTTACCACCGGTTCACTGAAGTTACTGTCTCAGACCTAAGAGACCCAAGAAACAGCGGGGATAAAACAAAAATCTACAATAAATATATTTTTTTCTTACTTACTAATGACTACAGACTCAAGAGCGTGAAGCTAACAATCGTATGAGAGAGCGTGCGAAGGAGCTGCAGCGTGAGAGGCTGGAGGCGGCGAAACGTGGACAGACGCCGCGCTCGCAAACTGGTTTTGGTATGATTTTTTATATGTAAACATTTTTTTTCAGCTTCACGCTGTATCCGCACATGGCAGGGTAGACAGAGGGAACTCTCCTCCCTCCGTTCCCCACTTATCGCCGAATTCGAGGCGTTGCGTGTTGAGTGGCGGAACTCAACGCCGCGTTTTGCCTTGTTACCAGAGCAAAGAAATGAAAAGATTAGATATTTAAATTGAAAATATTAAATATTTCATTTCCTCGAGTTGGAGATCGAACCCACAGCCTGTCGGTTACAGTCACACACACGCTTGTGCCGCTGAGCCACGAAATGCCTATATACGAAATAAAATAAACAATATAATGAATTTTGAAATTATATATATTTTTTAATAATGGAGTTATATAAGTACGTTATATTTAATAGGATATGTATATAACGGGTAGTCAAAAATACTAATTTTAACTAACTAAATTTGAACGTAACTTTTTTTTTATAAATATGTACAAATTTTTTTAATATATTTTTATACGTTTTCAAAATTAGGTTTTTTCTTTCCTAAGTGTGGAATAACACTTTAATCATAGTAAAAATTGTCAAAAAATATTCATACTCAGGAGAAGAAGTGATTAAACTCAACTGTTAGTCAGACATTGTTTTATTATGATCTCATTACGAAGATATAGTAATAATGATAATCTGGTTACTTTAACTCCCGTAATGTTTTTAAACTTTAATTTTTATTATAAAAAACTACGATACCTGATTTCTTGAATTCGAATGAATATAATATATTATTTGTCAACACAATTAATTAATTTCTCGACCAATTAAAAGACTTAAATTAAACCTTTCTAGCAATCCATTAAAATTTAAATGATCCCAAGCGGTAATGGTAGTAAAGTATTGACATGGTTTTCTTTTCAGGGTAGACAGAGGAAATTTGAGAATATAGTGTTAAAATACTCCGTTCCGAGTAAGAAATTATAATATTTAATTTTCTCGAAAGAGAGTTATAATTAATTTACATATACATATATAATAAATTATTTAATTTTAGGAAGTGGTTTCGGAAGTTCTTCTATTGCGTCTACACCATCTGAACCGATCGCCGAGAAGATACCAACTACGCCTGTTCGTGAGACGTGAGTTTTTTTTTATTTTTTAATTAAAAAACAATGTATCCTGTGTAATAGTTTTTATGTAACTGATTGAAAAGAGGTTAATGATGATTTTTAGTGTTAAAGTGACATTTAAGGGTGCTTCATGCGAGACATTACTGAGTTTTATTGTATATTAATATGTTAGAGAGGTATTATGTTCTTTTAAAAAAATTGAGGTCTATCGCGATAGGTTGTGGATTCGATCGCCACTTGAGGAAATGAAATATTAAATATTTTCAATTCAAATATTTGATATTTTTATTTATTCACTTTGCCGAGAAAGCTAGTCTATCAGTCAGTCACAATACCTTAAACACCTAAATTAAACGCTATATTATAAGAATAATTTGTGTTTTATTTCATCAGCTTCACGCTGTATTCCGCACATAATAGAGTAGGCAGAGGGAACTTAAGAACATAGTGTTAAGACACTCCGTTTTCCACTTTTCGTCGAAATTGCGGCATTGCATGTTGAGAAGTGGAATCTAATACCGCGCTTTGACTTATTATAAAAGTTAGTATTTAAATATAATATATTTAATATCCTCGAATAAGGAACGAACTAACTATTATTACTGAGAATAAATTAACAACAATAACTGTCCCCCAGCCGCACGTCGAGCAGGTCGGCCATGAAGCTGGGGTCGCGCGGCGCGGACGCGGACACGTTCGTGTCGCGGCTGCGCAGCGAGGGCGACGCGGCCGCCGCCACCACCGCCGCCACCGTCGAGAAACCACCTGTTCCTACTAATAATAAGGAGTAAGTGATTTTTTTTTTATTATTAGATTGTCAATACGTCTACTTTCCAGGGTTTTGATAATGTGTAAAATTGTTAAAGATTACGTACGTGTTTACTATTTTTAAAGTGTTATTCCACACTTAGGAAAGAGAAATACTAAATTTAAGAACGTATAAAAATTTGGACGAAGCAGGATTTGAACCTGCGCCTCTTGAAAACCGTTCAAGCCCTCTGACCACTAAGCCATCCGGACAGACGTTTTTAAATTTAGTATTACGTATGTTTTATAATAACAATAGTATTTTTAATTTTATTAATTATTAAAAAATTATTTTATTAATATATTTTATTGTACACCATATATCTGGTAAAAAAAAAATAAAAAGACACACATATATATATATATATATATATATATATATATATATATATATATATATATATATATATAAAAGTAAATTGCGATGTAATGGCGATCTTATCGCTATAAGCGATTTCTTCCTAGCAACTTTAAGGTTTAGGAGTAGTTAAAACGATAGGTGTACTTGCTTAACAAGAGTATATAAATAACACATAATACATAAATGTACACAAATACATACATATATTTATTTACTCAAACATATATACACATATAAATAATTATCGTAAAAAAATCTCGCAGTCTTCAAAGAGAAGCAATTGCTCCAATAGTTTTTCTATATTGTAATAGAGCACAAAATATTTTTTCGAAACAAAAATAAATATATAAATACACAGTTATATACTTAGGTAATGAAATGTGTTCAAACATTCTAAATAGAGAGCACAAAAGATAGCAGATTAAAAAAGAACAAAAAACAGACGAATATGCTGTTTAAAAATATTAGTTCTTTTTATCAGCTATATACCTATATAACGAAAACCTTACTTGACTCTTGTCAATGTGTGTGTGAATGAACGTGTGTATGGAACGAGCGAATGTTTGAACTGAAGGATGAACTTATAAACGTATATAATGCTGTCGACGAATTGTGGCCTGCGTAAGTTAGTTGTAGATCTCATCAAATTTAATTTTAATATTTTTCTTACTTTTAATAACTTATCTTACTGAGTATAGTAGAGAGAGGCTTGTTGTGGCGCAGGGGCACAAGCGTGTGACTGTAAACCATAGGTTGTGTGTGCGTAGAAGTGAAATATTCATTGTTTTTAAATAAAACGTTATATATTTACATTTTTTCGCTCTAATAGCAAGGCAAAGCATGGCATTGAGTTCCGTCACTGAACACGCAATGCCTCAAATTCGGTGGAGTGTCTTAACACTAGGTTCCCTCTGCTTGCCATATGAGGATACAGCGAAAAACTATAAATAATGTAATTGTGTGAGTTTTAGCTTTATTGACATATTAATATAATATTTTTCTCGCTGTATACAGGGTTTAATAGAGTAGACAAAGAACCCTCATGGGATTCGACCTGGCAACTATCGCTATAACAGTTACACGCTTTAATAATAATTACAATGTATTAATATGTTGGTTTAATATATAAATAATATTTTTTTTAAAACAATAATAATGTTTTCAGCGTACACTTACGTTTCGAAGAGCGATTGAACCTGACGGCGGGTCGCGACGGAGATATACAAAACTTTGAACTTTCTGGTAAGTTTTAAAATTAAAATATTGTTTATTCAATTAGGCCATTACAAGCACTTTTGAATCGTCAAGTTGCATAGAAATGTGTTTAGTGTCAGTCCTACAGGAAGGCGGGTCTGCTGAGAAGAGCCGGCAAGAGGCTCAACAGTTGCTCTTTTCAAAATATTAAATAAAGTAAATGTATAAGATAATTAGCTTCCTGGGCGAGTATTAACAGCATTTAATCCCACGCACTCTTATCACATGTCATGAATTGGATTCATTATGTCTTGAATTGGATAAATATGCTAAATTGATGATATGATAAGTCTAAAATAATTTGTAAAATTTCATTATACATCCGTGTATCATGTTCCATGAAAGATTTAAAAACTTTTTGAGACGAAAAATACGAGTGATCAGCTTGTTTTTACTTCTTGTATTAATAGTTTGTCTGATTACAGTTTTATGAAGAGGTGTATTTAGACGAACTATAGTGTAGTTTTAAATGAAACACTTTTAAACGGATTAATCGCGTATATTGAATTTTAAACATTTTTGGAAACCCGACGTTTCGAACACTTTACAGTAGTCCGTGGTCACGGGTAGACTGAGGTGGCATTCGTCTGATAGTTACTGTCAGACGAATGCCACCTCAGTCTACCCGTGACCACGGCCTACTGTAAAGTGTTCGAAACGTCGGGTTTCCAAAAATGTTTAAAATTCAATATACGCGATTAATCCGTTTAAAAGTGTTTCATTTAAAATGTGTAACAATCGCGAAAATCAAAGATACTATTATAGTGTAGTGTAATTTATGCCGTTGCCATGGCAACGTGAGTGTCACCTTAAAAAATATATGTTGTAAAACATATATTTTTGTGCATTTTTCAAACATTATATTAATTTTCTTCTTTCGTCGCTATCTTTCCCTATGTTAACTGTAAATATGCCAAGTTTTATACTTTGTATGCACAATAATCTAAAAATAATGGTAAAAATGTATAATTAAGAGGGAACTTGGGAACCTACTGTTAAGACACTTCGCACCGTTCCCCACTTTTCGCTAAATTTGAGGCATTGCGTGTTCAGTGGCGCATATGGCGTATTTCAACGCCGCGCTTTTCCTTGTTACCAGAGCGAAGAAATGAAAAAGTAAAATATTTCATTTAAAAATATTGCGTTGTTCTCAGAGCGAAGTAAAAACAAACAATATTTCATTTCTTCGAGTGTAGATCGAACCCACAACCCGTCGCGGTAACAGTCACACGCTTGTGCCCCTGCGCTACCACAGGTCTTTAATATAAATAACATATCTCTCTATTCTATAAAATACTTTTTTGTTCTGTACGATTTTTTTGTATAATAGTTGTTGACGTAGAAAATTGATATTGATTGATCGAGTGCAAGCTGGAAGAAAAGGTGATCGAGAATATCGTGTATTGTTAGGCACTCGCGTGAGTGCCTATAATATGAAAAAAAAATGTTGTGATTCTTTATGAATTTGGATCAAGATGTAGATCGATTTTTTTTTGCTTTTGATAAAGGTGTAGAATTAAGCCTTTTTTTATATTCTTCATTGAAACACCAATGAAAAAGGTCCTATGACTTTTAACGATAAAGTTAATATTTTTAAAGATATGATTTTTTAAAGGTTCGAAAGATCTAAAATTTGGGTACTTTCGACCCATGAAAAATATATTAAAAAAAAAACATAATGTCTAAGTAATTTTTTTTTTTAATTGTCTATACAATTGTTAATAATATTGTTAAAAGAGATTTAAATAAATTTAATTGTTTATATCTTTTTTTTAATTGTTAATTCCGCGCGCTCACAAGTATGCGTCGCTTACCTTTAAGTATCGCTGTCTCTCTGTCGAAATAAAAAAGACTGAATAACTATGAGTAAAAAACAAAGGATGATCAGTTGAGAATCGACATGCACTAACTTGTATTTTTATTTTAAATGTTATATATAATCAATAATTTTGTCACAAAAACAACGATCTCGAGGTTTTATACAAAAAGTATCCTTGAAAGAATAAAAAACTAAGAAAAGAATCTTTTTCTTACTTAGACACAATCATACACACACTATGATACATATACGTAAAATTCAATTAAGAATATAAAAAAAAATTGTCCGGTTGAAAAATAACAATTCCTTGCAATTGTTTAAACAATTTCGATTTAAACAATATGGCACCGGGTTGCGCCATGACATGCATTTATATCATTAGGAGGGCAATTTGAAGAGGATCGCATAATCGGATCGGATTGGCGAGCGATGCGAGCAGGGGGCGGAGCCCCCTAGTATGTACATATAAAAGTTATTATATCGTGATTTTTTTGTATTTAGGTTTGCTGACACTGCGCATATCTAACGAACAGTATGGAAAAATTCACGTACACGTTGATAACAAGGACACGCGGCCGTTGCAACTACAAGTAAGTTGCTGTTGAAAAATATTTTATATTTTAAAAATATGGTGTGATTTCATTGATTAGTGATTTTTAAAGTAACATGAAATTGGTAGTAAAACTGTTATAAAAAGAAAACTACAGGTTTTAATTTTTTTAAAACTATATATGTCAATTTGAAGTTATAATAAAATTGAAACATTGTTTTATAAATATTATTAATTATTTTTTTATTGAGCTTAAACAATAATACATTCATAAATCAGGTTTAACGCAATTTTTTTTCACACGCATATAGCCACTAGGCCGAGGGGCTAAGTGTTAAGAAACTCCGTTCCCAACGTACCGGAAGTGGAACGGAGTGTCTCAACACTAGGTTCCCATGTTGCCACTGCGTACCCTGCTATACAGCGGGAAGCTTCAAAAAAATAATAAAACTAATACATAAATTGTTACACAGACACATCCAAATGTAGATAAGGAAGCGTTCAGGAATGAAGGTGTGATCCGCCTCAAGCAAGCACAGAGGCCGTTCCCGCTGAACAGTGACGTCGGAGTGCTCAAATGGCGTCTCACCAGCGGTGATGATAAATCTGCTCCTCTGTCTGGTATGTTAAAGTAATATTTATATTATTAATTAACTGTTAATACATACTACAAAATAATAGAATTGTTTAGGAAACGTTTAAAGATTTTTAACGATCCCACGCCTCTATTTCACCGCTCATTTTTGATAGTGTTTTGTGAACATTAAAATTAGGAAATTCAATGCCCATAGCTCGTGAACTGCTTATCTGATTATTGTTTCATAAAAAACCCGTACTTTAGCTGATTATTTATTCATTTTTATTTTAAAGTCGAAGGTTAATAACATAGATTGTGTATATATATACATATATATATATATATATATATATATATATATATATATATATATATATATATATATATATATATATATATATATATATATATATATATATATATATATGTCACTATTTCGTTTACTGATCCCAACTACTTTCATGTTCTAAAAACATTATCACTTTTAGAACAATATCGATACCTGAAAACAAAAATTACAACTAAATGAATAAAACAATTGTAGTGATTTTGTCTTTTAATATCTATTATAAAAAACTATTATTTTTATCTTTACGTTATAAATTTTAACTAGCTCTAAAATGTGTTCTAAACGAGTTCTTATAAAATTAAATAATTGATATAACTTAGAGATATAGGTTTACGGGAGTTCACTTCTTCAGTCAAATATAACATTGTAACTATAAGTAGGGTTTTTTTTAGCTTCACGCTGTATCCCGCACATGGCAGGGTAGGCAGAGAAAACCCGGGAACCTAGTGTTAAGACACTCCGTTCTACTTCCGTTCCCCATTTTCCGCCGAATCTGAGGCATTGCGTGTTGAGTGGCGGAACTCAACGCCGCGTTTTGCCTTTTTGAGATCCGCCACGCAACACGCCATGCCTCAAATTCAGCGGAAAGTTGGGAACGAAAATGCAACGGAGTGTCCTAACACTAGGTTCCCAAGTTCCTTCAGCCAACCCTGCCATGTGCGGGACACTGCGTGAGGCTCAGAAAATGAATTACTTACGATTCAGAGTACGAGTAGTGTAAGGAGACGGTAAAATGTATAGGAAATTTGCATGATTTAACGACATACTGTATTTCTTTCAGTAAACTGTTGGCCGTCGGAAGGTGCAAATGGCGGGTGCGACGTCAACATTGAATACGAGCTGGAACAGGATCACTTAACTCTGTCAGACGTCAACATTACTATACCTATACCGTGAGTATTTTATTTTATTTATACTTAGTTAATAATTACAATAATATTAGGGAAAAAGAGATTTTTTTTATTAATAATCCTTCGTTAGTCAGATTTGTGGCTGTTTTGTATGACAGTGCTTAACGCCGCGCTCTTGTTATTGTGTTCTAAGTGTGCTTGTCCTATGTAATTAGCAGTTTTGACGTAAAAAAATACGTCGTTATATTTTGGAAATTAAAATAAATAGTTGCCAAAGTACAATATTTTAATAATTTTCAGTTCAGGCAACCCGACCCTCGTAGTGCACCAGTGGGAGGGTAGTTACACACAAAAGGGACGCTCAATTATCTGGAACATTCCGTTGATCAATAATCAACAGAAAACTGGCACTTTGGAGTTTACGTGAGTGTTTTAATTATGTTTTTAATTTATTTTCCAATTGTATCCCGCTTATAGTATATACAAGGAGAGAGAAACAAGTTTTAGAGAGTCCATTCCCCATGAACAGTTTATTTATCTATATTTTTTGTCATATTGAACAAGATTCCGGGAAAATGTTTTTACTATATAAAGATTTATTCCGATATAAATATATTCATTAATAATTATAGAAAATAATTTTTAAAAAAATATGACAAGTTTAGATCCTCTATTATAATACAGCTTAAAGGTTTCTTTTTTACAACATTCATATGTATAGTATGAATGTTGTAAAAAAGAAACCTTTAAGCTGTATTATAAAAAGATTCTAAACTTAATTATTTTCTCACTAACTTATTTTTAATAAACATTCAATTTGATAGTTTTGTATATCTGGATAAATAAGTTTTCAAATTTTTAATATTTTCATTGCTTTTAGCGTGACACCAGCAATTCCGAATGATTTCTTCCCGCTATCAGTGTCGTGGGTGTCGGACACTTCTCTAGCGATGCTCGCCGCCACCAAGGTGACACAAGCCGACACAGGATCGAGTGTCGACTTCTCTCAGGACATCAGTTTCCATCCGGATAAATATGAAATTGTTTAATTTTCTATATTATTTGAAGACTTTTTTTTTTTGATTTTTAGTATATAGATTTGCAATAATCGCAAAATTATATTTTTATTATTTGTATTTAATGATTTATTTCCATAAACAAATATAAATCTTTAATTTCAGTGTAAATTTAAATGTGCACTAACTTTAAGTATTCCATAAAATATAGTTGTAAAATGAAATTGTGTTTTATTTTAACATGATTGTTTTGTTTTGTGTAATATTTGTGCCGTTACAAGGATTATTGAGTAATGGCCAGTTGCGAGATGATGATATATATTCGCCGTGGTTTAGAAGCCGTGATAATTTGAATTTGAATTTTTCGTGTGAGTTTCTAATTTTTTTTAGATTTACGCTTAAAGCAAGTTTCCAGCACACCGCCTAATTTTGTGGTATTGAATGGTGGCGCCGCGCTTTTTTATTAGAATAGGGAAATGATAATCTTTTCACGAAGTGGGAATCAAATCCACAACTTTCGCGGCTTCATTCGGATGTTGTGTCGTTGTGTCACAACAGTCTCAGTTGTATTATGTAAATAAACTTTATTGAAATATACAATAATAATATTTTCTCTAGAATTAAATAATTTTAATAGGCTAAAAATATATCACGTTGTATCATAAGGTATTTTTTGTATTCGAACCAGTTATATGCATTCTATAGTAATAAATAAAGATACAGTAACATTTAATATCTATATATATTTTGTCTACTCACGTGAACATTAAAAATTATATTAAATTAATCGAAGATATCCAATTTTTTCATTTCAATTGAACCGAGTGTCAAGAAACTTAATTTCTATATTTTTATCGAGACATTGAGTATTTCTGTTTTAATTCAGTGCGTTGATTTTTATTAAGCCATAAAGTATAATGTCGTCTCTAAGAAAGTTATTATTATATATTCGTGTGCGTGTTTTTCTTATTTTTTAATATATTTCACGGAAATCCTCGAACCAACGATCATTTTAAACATAGTTATTATATTATAATAACCATACTATCGATAATTTTGTGTCTTTTCAATTTTTTTCACAATTTTCAGATTTCCAACGTCTCGAAGGATACCATGTTAATGCAAATATAATAAGAGACCCCACTATCTATCCGTGGATAGCCAAAGTAGTGCATTCACGTACAAACACAGTGCCTTACCTATGCACCGCGTCGTGTGTCGACAAATTTATATTTATAACTTCGGCAAGATGTGTTTATCTGTATGTTTTTTGTTTTCCATGTGTGAATACACTTAGTTCACCACTCTCTGTCCATAAGTGGCAAAACTCTATGCCAAGCTTTGTCTCGGCAAACGTGGAAGTGAAAAGTTTTAAAAAAGCAAATGATTATAAGCATTTTATCGACTGCGATTGAACTCGCAACCATCGCGTTCATAGTAGAATATTTAATAATATTATCATCTCTCAAGACGGTTCTAAAATCATTAAAAAATATATTTAAAACAATATTTAGATAACATAATTGGCCACACTAGGTTAACTTTATGCGACTTCGATCCTATATCACACTACATGCCCAAGGGATGTTGCAATGTAATAAAGCCTCGATAAATTAACCTTCCAAGACAAAAATAATTTTTTATTTTGAACCGTTAATTTCAGATATTAGCGCATTCAACGAATGTAATTCTTTAGCTTTTTAAATATTAATATAGATATAAAACTTATATACCAATTAATATTTAATATAATATTTTTAGTCTCAAAATAAAATTCACGTCTCTTATATATCAAAACCAAAGACTAACAGTGAAAGCTTTAGTGAGACCCTCCAAAGAATCCCAGCAACTTTACGACGACATCGGCTTCATTGTAATCGACGATGCTCCTGTAAATTTAGAATGGGCCACTATTGAAGTATTTACAGAGCCACGTACTGATAACTCTTACTTTTGGTTTGGAAACAACAATTTTGATAAAATTGAATATATAGTTGTTGGGTATACGAGGGATAAGGTATTTATTTATATATTTAGTTTATATCATGTAGGTAGACTGTCGATTGCAAGTGCGACAGGTTGTGGATCCGATGCCTAGGAAACTGAATGTTTTATATTTTTTATTATCACCCTGATAATATACGAGGGGAGGTCCAAAAGTTCGTGGAATATCAAGGGATCTAAATAAAATAAAACAACAAAACTATTTTTCGTTTTCAATATAATCGCCCTTAAGCTCAATACATTGACATAGACCTTGATTGAATTAAGTTTTCTAAACCACTATAAAAATACGTATTATCTATACGTCAAAATGAACCAAAATTGCCTCCTTTACCTTATTGTCGGAAAATGTCCTTCACCTTAAGTCTTTTTTTAAATTGAGGAATAAAAAAAAGTCACTTGAGGCCAGGTTTGAACTGTAGGGTGGGTGAACCTAGGGATTCGAACCCATGCATGTGCAGAGCGGCCATTGCAATTCTGCTCTTGTGAACCAGCGCGTTGTCTTTCAAGAGCGACGCACCCTTTGTCAATTTTCCTCGCCGCTTTTCCTTGATGGCATCCTTTAATTTTTTTAATATCGGTGCGTAGTATTCTCCGGTTATAGTCCTTCCCTTTTCTTTGTAATCAATCAAGATTATCCCCTCACAATCCCAAAAAACAGTAGCCGCCGACTCCATCACCTTGAATTTCTTTGGCGGTGGTGTCCCCCTTTTGTGCCATTGCATGGACTCTTATTTAGACTCAGGCTCAAAGTGATGAACCCATGTTTCATCTCCCGTATTCGGTCCAAAATCTGTATAGTCAAGGCGGCAACAGTGGCTATGGCGACAACAGTGGCGCAGTAGTCATTGGTTAGACAGTATTAGATATAGTTGTCTATCTCTCTCATTCCTCGAAAGGTCCCCGGACGCGAACATGCCACAACCAGTCAGCTTGCGTCTGCGGCGGAATTTGTTTGTTCAGTGAGTACTTTTATGTTTTGACTGGTGAAAAAGTGAGTTTTAAAGTCAGATATACCTTGTATTTTCTTGCTAACCTTTTGTTACATTGTTACATTGATATTTGTGATATAAAGTAAGCTTATTTAAGATCATTTTAGACCATTATATATATCCGCTTACGCAAT
>DWMZ01001672.1:0-15762 GCA_018249855.1 Eueides tales michaeli
TATATATATATATATATATATATATATATATATATATATATATATATATATATATATATATATATATATATATATATATATATATATATATATATATATATATATATATACATATACATATACATATGTATGAACGTAGACATTAATAAATCAAATCCTTTGCTTTGCTATCCTAGCTGTATCCTATCATATGAAGGATACAGCTTTTGAACATGTTCAACGTTATTACAAAATTTTGAAATACGTTTAGTTTTAGTGTACAAATGGCTACGCTAAAGCACTTAATCATTCATATCCGTTATTAATCAATTTGGTTTATGTCGATAAAATCATATAAAGTATTAATATTACAGTTAGACTCTCATAGCGCATTAGAATATCATCTGACTGTAAATTCGATGGTCCTGGGTGAATCCATTTCACCATCACCGGAATGAGTATACATATTTTTCTTTATTTTTTCATTGCGCAGATAAGCATGCAATGTTTCAAAAAAAATTCAGCAAACACTGGTCAGAATATTTTGACTCTAGATAGATACGGAAAGTTTCTTATATTTTCCTATTAATTGACCTCTATAATATTGAACAAGAGAATGAGCCAAAAGATATATTTTATTGACTTGCTAATTATAATTCTAAACGCTTTTGTTAGAAAGCTTTTGTTCTAAAGCGTTACCCCTTAATAACTCGGTTGTCTGGTCACATAAGTTTAATCAGTTATTTGGATTTCCTAACCCTAGTTAATCTTTTTTTGGTGCAATATATTTTTTGGTGCAAATATTTTATTAAATATATACTAATATTACAGAGAAGATTCGTTTGTTTTGTTAAATGATTAACTGTTAAGAAGTATTGGTTCGAATTAAGTAAATATTTTATTACATTAGATAATCATTTTATCAAGGAAATCTACACTACATTTTTTAATGTAACTTATTACACAGTTTTTACTTTTGACCACGGAGTTCACGTTGGAGGAGGAAAAGCGAGTAAAAATATATTATGGACACTTTTGTAGCACAGTTATAAATAGCATGTCTGACGAACAAGGGATGAAGTGTTTTGACATTGGATTTTTTCTGCCTATTAAGCTGTAAGATAACGCAAGAAGCAAAAACATAAAATGGGAACTATCTTTGAAAACAATTTCTTATAAGAAAATTGTTTTCATTTTAAAGAAGAAAATTCCATCTTGTCAATAGACGGCACGGTACCCACTGTTTAAAGGCTACTTTGTTCTGAAAGCTTTGCTTTAAAAATACTTATTGCTTAAGACTTTTGCAAAATACGTTTACTGTTAGCGGAACAATTGAATATTCATGAACGAATATAATAATGTTTTTATTATAAATTTATTTTTGTGTTATTACGTAAATAATACACCTTTTTATTAAATATGTATGCATACACAACACAACATAGTACTAGAACAATCTGTTCCACAAACTTCAATTTAGACAATTATGTCTACAAATTTGAGTTATACAAAATTGCAGTGAGTAGCGGAATTAAACACCACGCTTTATCTTTTACCAAAGGTAGGTAAGGGATTAAAACAAAGACTAATCATTTCTTCGTGTTCGCGCGAAGCGCAACGATCGTGAGCTAGCTCATACTTAGCGTAGGTTGGATAATAAATTTAGAAGAAAATGTTACAATGCACTAGAATAACTTTAAAATACTCATACTTAGCTTTAACAATATTAATAGAAGATATTTCATATAAAAGGTTTTTTTTTCTAATATCTATCGTGTTATCCTCATTCATAGTCGAAATATATTTTCTATTTGGGTTCTCACTGATATTTTCATTCTAGTCAAAACGCTAAAGCTTCCTCTTAAGTTCTACCACCCAACATCTCATTCCTTGTATCCATATAAAAGTGGAGAACGCGCTGTCTTTACAACGCCCGCATGAAAACTGTGTACGTGGTTACATGTGCTTGCTTTGTTTCGAGAAGAATAACAACAATAATAATAACCCCTTAAGTCTTAGATTATAATCATAGTACATTCTCTAATGTTTTATAAATCACAAAAATGGCAATATTAATGTGACAGACTTAATTCAAACACTGCTATAATAGATTTTTATACAAATTTCAAAAACCTGAGCACATTAAAAACCCGGTTGCGAGTTGTCTTTACTCAAAAAAATATTTTTTGCGCTCTAGGCTACCGTAAAATTTTTACGTATTTCGGCTTGATATGAGATTATTGATCTTGAGAAACGTAGAAACAAGCGGACAAATCGTCGATTTTTTAAATAGCGGTGATTTAATGTATCATTGAAATATCTACTTCAAGGGATTCGTACCTCAAACAAAAGGAAACCCTTATAGGATGACTCAGTTACAAATATCTGTCTACACAGACAGATATTTTTAAAATATTTTTACTATTTTTAAAGTGTTATTCCACACTTAGGAAAGAAAAATACTAAATTTAAAAACGTATAAAAATTTGGACGAAGCAGGATTTGAACCTGCGCCTCTTTTCAAATCCTACTTCGTCATATCACGACGTCACGTCAATAAAATATTTTAAAGCATAATTATTTGAAATTATATTTTTAAGAACATTTAAATTTACTTATACTGTATGATAAAAATAATGTACGATAGGAAGTAAATGTGAACAAAACAAATTATCTTTATATTTTAGCGTTAAGTTATTATATCAACTTCAGTGCCATGCCCCATTATGCTATATAGTAGCTTACTTGTATTTGCTATCTATGTAGCATAATATTACTACGCCGTATTGAATTAAAGTCTGCCATGATGATAAGTTTTATACTAATATGTGTTTGGATATTTATTAATTAAGAATTACGCTATTGGTGTTACTAATTTGTATGACTTTTCAGCTTCAAGCTTCATCTTTAGCATAGCCAGCCAGGTAGAATGACTGATATATCTTTGTATACGGCTTTCGCCCCTGTCCACTCCCTTCTCTGTATATGAGTCTATATCCTATCTGGTGCGACACAGAGTGACCAGAACAAAGTTTTAAAAGACAATGAATTATATTGTTATTCGACAAAACGATGAAGAACGTAAGTGTATGTACATTAGTTTTCTTTTGCCTACACTATATGGAAATTTTCGTAAAAATAAAAAAAAACAATATAATATGTTTGGCTTTTGTGTTGTTAAGTAGAAAATTAAAAATAGTTTTAAGATGATAATGCTTTTTATATTACAGAATTTAATTTAACACTTTGTAAACACTTTTAGGATTCATAATGAAGAACTGAACTGAACTGAAGGTTTTTTCCATCATTATTAAAAAAACTCACAACTCTCTTGGATTCATTAGACAGAAGGCTGTCGGCCGGAGGCTGCTGATCATTTAAACCTACGCCTTTACTAATAAAAAACTGGGTTCTATGTTTGCTTTGTTATCTAAAAGCAGTATATAAGTATGTAGAATCGAGGCCGTCCCGCAAGGGAGCAGCATAAGATAAGCTATATACCCTACTCGGGGGATAAGATGAGTGTGAGTCATTTTCATTTCTCCGCTCTGGTAGATAAAACGTGACATTAAATTCCGCCACTCACCACTTCCCTTATTTAAAAAAAAATGCAGAAATCTTTCTCGAATATTTTGCAGCAGTTTCCCTCTGTCTGTTCTATAATGAGCAGAATAAAGCGGAAACACAAAAAAAGCGTTATTCAATGTAACATTAAAGTATTTAAAATGCATGAGGTTGAAATGTAACGCACGTATTGTTTTTATTTGCAATGGTTCCTATTGACAGTACCGTATCCGGTCATGCTGCTTTTTGATCATGTGATTTGTTTTTTTTGCGTTTGTTAGTTTAGTATGACATCTGTCTGTAACTGTAACCGTAATAGTTGCAGATTTCATTCTTCTTCTTCACTAATAGATATAGGCTTCTCCAATGGCACGCCATTGAGCTCGATCTTCAGCTCTTCGCATCCAACCGTTGCCAGCTACTTTGCGAATGTTGCGAAGAATTACCCCATCTGGCTGGAGGAAGTCTTACATTACTTTTGATGTTTACATGTAAAATTAAAAATATTACTTTTTCGCTTGAGTAACTTCGGTGAATTAATTTACTAAAAATATATAGCGAATATGCCATTTTTTTTACGGAAACGGAAATAAAACAGAATTTAACATGTTGTATCTCGTACCAATGGAGCGGCAGGCTATAACTAGTCTAGTCAATTTATAAGAGAGAGAGGACACTCAGGACATGGTATAAGACGTAAAGTTAAAAAATAATTATAATTTTACATTTAAATATTTATACCAAATAAAAAGTAATGAAAAAACTGCGCCACGACGGTTTTTATACAAAAAATTAAATAATCTTATTACCTTGGAAATGCATGACTTCGATTATATTAAACAGAAACGTCAAAAGCAAGGCATTCGTAGTACAATATTTCATCCTCAACTAGCTAGCAATAGCTCAAACTGGATAGTTTGATTTATTACCGTCGTAAAAGCTGTGTACACGGTCATAGAAAATTTCGAATGGACTGGTGATGGGCTTGAGTCGTCTTTTTTTACATTTGGAATTTTTAGTAGATGTGGATGACAGAAAGCGGTAGTTGTGGGCTCAGATGCAATAGTTATAACTATATTTATATTATTTATACTTTAAAAGTATTTGGAAGACCGTCCAATTTTCAGGAAATACGGGTTCAAATAAAAAAGGAACCTTTGTTGGTTAGTATATTGGGGAAGGTCTATATAGGGACAATAAGGGGACTATATAGGCTATACTATGTATATAAAACTGAATTAAGTGTAAATCTAATAGATAAAAATAAAAGTTATTTCTTTCATTATGTAATATCTATTTAAAGTTTTTATTTTATAAAAAAATGATAATGTTGGATGAATTTTATTTACACTACGAAAATACCTAGTAAAGTACGAGTACAATGCTATGATGTTATTACAGCCGTATTTTTCATTGACTTTGTCCTGGTACGTTTCCATTATAGACAAGATAAAGAAATTGGTTTCCGCTCCCTGTCTTCTGACATATTTTCGAGTCATTGTGTATTATGTGGCGGAACTTAACGCCGCACTTTGTTTACTAGAGCAAGCAATAATAAATAATGAAAAAATGTAACATAATCACTGTGCCACGAAGTCTCAAACACAATATGCAAAGTGAATGCTTTAAGCTTAAAAATTTCATTTTAAACTTTAAAGTTTTAAATAATGGCTGCTTGAAAGTAAATTGTCTTTAAATCATTTTGCTGCTTTAAAAAGCAAATTAGTATTTCATGGGTCACCTGATGGTGAGCGATCATCGTCGCCCACGGCCCCGTGTATCACCAGGGGAGCTACAGGTGCGTTGCCGGCCTTTTAGGTGGAGGTAAACGTGCTTTTTAAAGGTACCCATGTCGTATCGACCTGAAAATACTGCCGCTGTTAGGTCATTCCACAGAAGTGTGGCGCGTGGAAGAAAATTCCTACGAAACCGCACAGTAGTGGAGTGCCACGTATCCAGATGATGTGGCTGGTATTTTAGTTTGTGTGGTACTGTGCGGTTAGAAAATTCGGCAGCAGGTATCAAGTCAAACAGTTCTCCTGAACACTCCCCGTGATAAATGCGGTAGGTAGGCAAAGGGAACTTGGGAACCTAGAGATATAACGCTCCGTTCCTTTTTCCAGGATTTAGGCCTAATATTATTGCACAATACATTTAATTTTCATGTTCTGGCCAGAAAAAGTATAGTGTTTAGTTCTGCCATTCTATCGGTATCAGGTGGTAACTAGAGATTGTATTGATTTAGATTCTCCTAATAAACGAACAGCAGCATAAGTCTAAAATTTTAAAGAACATATATATATTATGTCACATCCAGATTTTTTTTCGTTTCACGTGCCCCACGGCGCTCGCATTAGAACTGATTTTACGAGATATGCATAAATCTCGCATCAATAATGTATAATAAAGTTGAAGCTGAAGCTTTAGTTCTTAAGTAATAATATATTACTTATAAAGCAAAGATACAAGCGTGTAACTATAAGACCGACAGATGGTAAGTTTGGTCCCCACTTGGGTAAATGTATATTACATTTAATATTATCATTTCTTCGATCTGGTAACAAGGCATAGAGAGGCATTGAGTGTCTCAAATTCGGCGGAAAGTGGGGAACGGAACGGAATGTCTTAAATGTAAGTTACTAAGAGAGATAGGGCAATGTGGGAACACCCACTCAAAATTGGCCCGACTGGGAAAAGACCTTACAGAAAATCTTAGTTAAATAACACTGTTTCCTAGCAGTGTTGTGTTTCTCCGGTGAGTAAGGTATCCAGAGCTTCGGGATTTATTGTGCTGATAGCGGGGTACCAGCGATGCAAATGACACTGTCAAGAGTCGGTGCAGACGCGGAGTGTGCACGCAGCGGTCAGTGAGATCCAGTGACACAGTTCGTCGCTGGCCGCCTGTGGGTCAGTAGAGTTGCGAACCCAGGAATCATTTAATCTCCTGTTGTAACGGCCGTGCCGGAGAGAGAACGGAGTGAACCCGGTTGACGGTCGGCCAGGTAAGAATGAAAACCATTCAGTAGCGTTTGGTGAGATATTAATAGATTTAAATACAGCTAGAAGAATGTCGACATCAATAGTGTTAAAAGCATTCTATAAATCTAATAAGGCTAGTATAGTAATATTTGTATCGTATCTGGACTACCCCGATTACAAGCTAGAGCATGCGTTTAAGAGTCGTATTGGTGTATGCGGCGCTGCCCCATCTCCGTCATTTTGAAGACAGATCCCTGTCAATATTATGGGTACGCTTGGATTACGGTGGCCACACCCGAATATACACGTACCTTTGCAGGTCTCATAGCGCTAACAGGGAAACAACACGACTTTTTTAGCACCTGCAATTGACAGCTGATAGAGTCCTTGAGCTACCCTCTTGCGGAATTAGTGATTTTAGGAGATTTTAACGCCCATCACGCCGAATGGCTTAATTCTCGGTCCACTGACTTTGTGAGGAAGTATGCTCACGAATTTTTCCTGGCTTATGGTTTCTCACAACTGGTACATTCTCCTACAAGAATACCAGACGTTGAGGGCTATACGAATTCTATACTGGACATCCTGCTGACCTAACGTCCGGAGGGATACTTAGTCTCAGTAAATGCTCCACTCGGCATGGCCGACCACAGTCTTATCCGGACTCAAGCACCATCCCCACACCCAAATCCACCTCGGCCTCGCTTGCGGCGTATATGGTATAAATAGTATGAAGCAGCGGACTGGGATGGATTGCGACAATTCTTCGCATCGTACCCGTGCTCCTGAGTTGCGCCCCGTACTAACGCGACTTTTCGCACTTTCTAACCACTCTGGTTACCTTCTTCATAGAAGTCTGCCCACATACACCACGTGAATCAAATTACAAGCATATCGCCATTACTTTCCTTCTCTCCTAGGTAATGGAGCGCGTGATCGTCAGATATTAAGAAGAAAACGACCTGATTAGTGACCGTCAATATGGTTTTCACCACAGTCGCTCAACTAGTGATCCTCTAGTGTATCTCACACACCGTTGGTCCACTGTCATTGAGAGTTAAGGTGAGGCATTGGCAGTTAGCCTCGATATAGCGAAGGCCTTCGATAAGGTCTGGCACCGGAGCCTTCTAACGAACTTGCCATTATAAGGACTGCCCGAGGGTTTGTGCTAATGGATTGCCAGCTTTTTATCCTGCCGACGTATAAGAGCCGTCGTTGATGGCAGTTGCTCCGAAAGCAAACCCTGGCTCTGTATTTTCCCTGACACTGTTTCTTCTGCACATTAATGATATGCTGTCTATTGATGACATTCATTGCTATGCAGACGACAGCAACGGAGACGCGCTATACACAGGTCGTTTAAACATCCCTCGTTCCGTTGTGGAGGAAAGTCGCCAGCAACTTGTATGTAAAATTGAGACTACTCTATCTAGAGTGTACGATTGAGGTCGGGACAATTTAGTCCGATTCAACGTATCCAAGACGCAGGTTTGTGCGTTCACCGCTAAGAAAACCCCATTTCTCGTGGCTCCTCAATTCCAAGACATGACCCTTATCATCTCGAAGAGTATAAGTATCCTTGGTGTCGACGTATCCAGTAACGTTCAGTTCCGAAGTCACCTAGAAAGCAAGGCCAAGGTGGCATCTAAAAAACTAGGTGTGCTAAACAGAGCGGAACTACCGCTTGTATAATGGATCTCGTTCCGAGGAATTGTTCAATATGGTGTCCACTTCCATTTTTTATCATCGCACCGCGCGCCATCGACAGGGAGTTCATGTTCACACGTTGGAGCTACAATGGTTCCGCACCGTTCGGTTTCAGAGGAATTTTCTCCCACGAACCGTCCGATTGTAGAATGAATTTCCTGCCGAGGTTTTCCCCGTGATCTACTATATGGGGTTCTACAAGAAGGGAATAAATAGATTTCTAAAGGCGAGGCGCATGAGATGCCCCTCGTGTTGCAAGCCTCCAAAGGCCACGGTAACCACTTACCATGAAGTGGGCCGTGTGCTTTTCGCCACCATCGTGGTATAAAAAAAAGTTTCCAAGCTCTCTTTGCCTACCTACCTTCCAGGTAAGGGATAAGGTGTGAAGCGTGAAAGCGTAAAAAAAATTAAAGAAATCATACCTACCTCTACACTTTTGTCCCTAGATAAATAATCTTTCTTAAAAAAAGAGAAAAAATAAACATACATATAATTCTTTTAAACTCATAATAATAATATTCGATTAAATACATTGCATGTCGAGAGGTAGAACTATTTACGGCGATTTGTCTTATCATGATAAAGACATAAAAGTAATTTAACGTAATCGTTGAAAATCGAATCATCGCGTTCGCAGTTATACGAGTCGTTCTTCTTTTTCGAAACTTTATTACCGCAGCCTTGTCTATATTAGAAATCTTTTTCATAAAACAATTGTTGTTTTATAATTAATTGTATCTACTGTTACTTCTTTCTGGGTTCAAATCTCGGGATTAAATTAAGGACAATAAGTGTTTTTTTCTCTTTTGTTGAAAAGGAGAGCTTTATTCCTTGATTATATTTTCTAATGTTTTGTTTTCAATGGACCAATCGGATCTTATTTTTTTTTATGGAAGAGAATATTTTTCTATTGGAACCAATAGCACCTAAACAGGATCTTATGATAGAATCATGATTCTAATTAATCTAAATAGTCAATTTTCTACAATTTAGTGTTTGTTTAAGCATATTCATACATGTATGTTAGTATAGTTTTGAATTCTCTTAAATGTATACATATTTTTATTTTTTTATTTTACAATATTAAGCTTTTTTCGAATATTAGAGTACATGGGGAGAATCTATAAAATACTATTTTCGTCACTGCACTATGTAAAAAAAATGACACATTGAGTTCAGTAAATTAGCATACCAAAGATGCATGACTCATACGTAGATTTATATATAAAGCTATGTAGGAACTACAGATATACATTTATATATGTTATTTTAAATGGGACTGATTTGTTATCTGACTAAACAAGTTTTGGAAGGAATATTTATTTATTAATAAAATTATATAATTTCTGTAAATGTTTTCACTTTTAGAGTTCCACATTTCAAAAATGGGACGCTTATTTTATTATGCGTCGTCGAGATATCGTGGAAGTATCAAGAAAAGCAAATAAGTGAAATTGATATGATATATTCAAGATAGAAATAAGAACTAGTAATGAAAATACAAGTAAAAAATAAATAAATAATAAAACTCAACTCACTTTCAGCTTTACGCTGTATCCCGCAAATGGCAGGGAAGGCAGAACGAACTTCGGACCCTAGTGTTAAGACACTCCGTTTTGTACCCCACTTCTAGCCAAATTCAAATTCAAAATGCATTGCGTGTTGAGTAGCGGAACTCAGCATCCAACTTTGCCAGATTGATACCAGAGTAACGAAATGAAAATATAAAACAATTAAATTGAAAATATGTAAAAATACGAGTATAGGAGGACTTAACCCTCAGTCAGCGAGTCCGACTCACACTTAAGAGATTTTTTCAATATTTTTTTAGATTCACGCTGTATCCCGCACATTCTAACTAAATTCCTTAACTAAAGTGTTAAGACACTCCGTTCCCCTTCAATACACTTCCGTTTCCCACTTCAATATTTTAACTACTTACGTTTTGATTTCAATATTTATTTGAATGGGTAAACCACAAAAATGTTCCCAATCCTACGAATATAAATAGTGGATATCCTAGAAACCCTTATATTTTATCACAGTATTGGATTCCGTAACTCAACACAATAGTAAGAGAAAAAGCTAAAATAAACTCTAATACTTACTATTACTTCAAGTTAACGTTGATTTTACAATCTAGGTGTAGATAGCAAATGAATATTCGATATCGAGCCTTAACCAAGTCTAATGCATCCTTGATATTGCTTTTAATATTTATGGAACTCATCTGCTTTTAAATAACTGAGCTCTTGAAAAATATGTTTTATTTATGAAATAAATTGTATTGCTAAAAATATTTACTGCACACTATTTATGGATGTAATTTTTGAAAATAAGTTAATTATTTGAATCTAATAAGTTATTTTGCGTAGCGTTGAGCTACGACAGACAATACGTAAAGTCTCGAAAGTTGCGCGGAAAGTGGAAGATGTAGTGTATTAACGCTTCTACCCTGTTGAAATACAGAGTAAACAATGTAAAAAGATATTGTCTTTTCACCTAGGAACACATTAGTTGTTTATGGAGATGATGTAATATATAAACGAAAAGGCTTAAATATAGCTGCTTGCTTTTAGTTTTTTTTGGTTCGTTTTCGAGTAAGGTAATAATAATTTACATTTCCTAGTAACAAGAACGATTAGTTTTAACATTTTACTCAAAAAATGCGAAAATTGAGCAGAAAGTTGGAAACGGAGAATTTTAAAGTTAATAAACTTTAAAATGAATAGCGTTAATTAACAAGGCAGGGGCCTTGTTCAAGATTGTGGTAATTACGAGTGTGGTAGGTACACTGTGAAAAAGAGCTCTAAGCGCAAGATCAACCTCAGGCTCAGAAATAATATAGTGTGTACTTACATATTTTTTAGATTAACGCTATTAATTTTAAATTTTATTAATTTTAAAAAACTCCATTTCTAATTTTCTGCTCAATCTTCGCATTTTTTGTGTTAAATGTTAAAACTAATTGTTCTTGTTACTAGGAAATGTAAATTATTACTACCTTACTCGGTTGTTACCAGGAAATGTGAATTATTACTACCTTACCTTTACAAATAGGGATAATAATAATTTAACTTTTATGCACTATTATTTTTTGTCATTATTCTTTTATAGTCATAAGCAACATTTAATTCTTCGTGTTTAAGCAGGATTATAATGTAGAGCAAACGTTAAATAACACTACATATACTTTTGTAAATATGAAGGCCATATTGTAAGACACTCTATTCTCTGTAAGATACCTTTTTTCCCCACATTTTGCCAAATTCAAAAGACATTTTGTGTTCAGAAGCGGCACTCAACGCCGCGCTTTGTCTCGTTACCAAAGCGAGGAAATGAAAATTTTAAATAAGAATTTAAAGAGGTTCTCCTCTTCAAATGAAATCACAGAAGAACCCACAATCTCTAGTTTACCTACAAGACTCATTACTTACAAGTAATGAAAAAAAAACAATTCTTTTTATATTTATATTACAGAAAAAAATATTATTAATTTTATATTTGCAGTTCACTGAACAAGTCTTTTTTTATTGCAAAGTACATTAATACAATATTACATATAAAAATATGAACTGGTTCAAGCCGATTCGTACTCAAAATTCCTGGTTTACACGTGCCTTTATCTCAGGGGCCGGTTATTACTTCATTTTTTCAACCCAATAATATCTATAAATAGGTGAAATCCTCAACCGAACGAGTGGGTGGAGTCGTGTTAAGGGTTCGCTGGATATTTTTTAATATGATTATAGAAATATTTAACCTTATCACCCACATAAAAAACCATTTACTACCGCAGAGCTTCCGTAAACAAATTAGAATAAGGTATTATTTTTAGGATCTTAAATTCTAGATAAAAATTTTAACTTATTGTCCTCAAGGTCAAATCTGTAATGTAACAAAACACATGTTTTTCTTAGCTCTACATTTATCCTGCAAAGCTAGAGAAAGTCAAGTGTTAAAATAATTAATACTCTGGTTCAATTCTCTTTTCAATGTACTTGTAAAATTTAATAAAAATGAAAGCTATAAATAAAGTTTACATCTGAAAAAGATTTAGCATTATTCTTAGCAAAGCACCTTTGTTGTGCATAGTATTGGAGTTAAAAACCTTATTACCGCATATAAGCACGCGCTTCAAAATAAAATGTATAAAATTCCAGCTCTTTTCAGCATGTTCAAGCTGAAAATTTTTATTCATTTAACGAGACGTAGTAGCTACAAGGATCGCTTTCGTGGAGGTTTTAATTAAAAAAATGAGAGAAAGAAGAGAAAGAGAAACAGAATAAAACTCTTGTTTCTCTTTTTTATGACAGTGAACACCGTAGTTTTAGCATGCTACTTCCATTTATAACATATTGTTATGGAAATTTACGGTAGATAAATAGAATCTGGAAACAATTATATATTTTATATATTTTATCATACCGAACCATAAAAAAAATAATAATAAAAAAGACATACTCTTTCTGTTATATTGTTATTATCACATAAAATCGTATTTTACCTACATACACACTATTTATAATGTTTCAAAACTTTATAGATAAATAAAATTTTATTGATCCCTACCAAGAACGGTGTATAGTTTCGTTTATAGCATGGAGTGTCATGCTAAGATCTCTTTGCCTCTTTGTTATGTGAGATAAATCTTGAAGCTAAAAATGTATATATCCTAAATTGTGCAAATAATTCAATTATACCTACATATCAATAATTACTTCTATACATATTAACCCTAGAAGCCTTATCTACTTTGGACTTACACAAAGCCTTAATATACGTCTCAGAGGCGTACTCTTATAAATTACTATCTGTTTGCAAAAATACATTTATTTTAGAAATATTATTTATTGGTAATGTAAATTTCGAATATAAACTAACAATAAAACAACTATGTTATGAATTATAACTATAATCACAGTTATTTTTTAGAAAAATAAAACAATACGCATAAATTGGAACAAAAAAATTACTTCTTCAAAATCAACTAAAACTTACTTTTTTTTTTCAAAAAAAAAACATTTTTTTTAGCATTAAATAGTAATTCTTTCAGAAAGCATTAAAATTAATCAGACTTCATAAGACTAACTAAACTTTTAGAGCAGTCTAGACCCACATCAACCTTGTGCTCGCCATACAAAGATTTTTTACATACATAACACACTAATTTTGACATTCTCCTTTTTTTATAGCAAAAAAAGCGCAGTATTTACGTTTTTTTGGCTAGGGTTCTTCTTCTCGATTTTGATTATTTGAATCAGTAAGTTTTACGAGAATTTGGCTGATATTTTCTCGTAAAGATCTTTTCAATGCCGGAGGTTCGAGTCTCTTCTCCATCCAAGGCGTGACCAAATCTGTGCTGAGTTGCTTCATGAATGTTCTTCTATTCAATGGTTTTTTTATTATTCTTCGCCATATTGTGGTCATATATTATAGCAGAATTAACAAAAGCCATATTTAGGATGCCATAAAATTCAGCCATCGACCATCTATTAGTCGTGCGGCTGCATGACATTGAGGACACGAGCACATTTGATCAAATGAGTCTACACCGCCTTTTGTCTGATTGTAGAATAGGATCATCTCAGATGAGCCACTTGAATCATTTATAACAGCATTTTCATAGCAAGAGTATAAGAGCCACAATCTTTGCAGGTTTTGGTTTATACACGGTCAACGTCATTTTCGTCTTTGCTTTGAATTTTAAACTGCAATAATGTCATTTTCGTGTAAAGTTATAAGCCGTGACATATTTATGCCTGACACGCTAGCTTAGACCGTTAGTAAGGGACAAACGATAGTTTCATCTACGCCTCACAGGCGTAGATTAGGCTTCTAAGGTTAATAATTACTAATGATTTTCTTTCTTACTTGTTAGACATACCACGGTGATTCATTTTGACAAGCTGTAAGCGATATATCTGATTGAGTGAAAATAATAGTACTAAGTCATACTATATTACCATGTGAAACATTGTTTTACCTATATTTTTATAATTTTTTTATTGTTATATTACAAAAAATCTACGAAGAATCATCCCTTAACTCCAAACCATTAATGTTTTTACCCTGTACTAAAGCTGTTTATTATGTCACTAAAATCATCACCGTAAATTTTGTTTCACTATTTTTTTGGGTATTAGATGTCTTTCAAAGGTTTTCAACGTAAGCCATTTAGGTTCTATCTATGTATATCTATATTTATTGTAAAAAAGCTACTTCGCTCTTTTTATTTTTTTTTGCCCTGAAGTGTCGATATTTGTTCCAAATTGTCAAGATATTTATTTAGATCTAGAAAACTTACTTGTTATAGTCAAAGAGACACTTCCGTTTTCTTCTTTAATCAAATTTTAGGGGCATTGCGTGTTGAGCGGCAAAACTTGTGCAAACGTTGCGATTGCGTCATTACCAGAGGCAATAAATGAAAACATAAAATATTTCATTCTCCGGAGTGGGGATCAAACCCACAACCATCGCATTTACATTCGCACCCCTGTGCCTCTGCGCCACTACCGCCTCTACATTTACTGTCAATACCCGTATCAAAGAAGCACGTTTTTTTATAACATTTCTATTTTTAAAATAATAATCAAAGGATAACTAACTCTATTATACAAAGAAATAAAAACATTTAGAAAAGTACGATAGCACTTTTGGATTTTTTTTTCTTTTAATATTCGTATAATTGTGTATATGTGGATCTGGATATTTCTATAATTCCCGCACTATATATACATCTTTTATGAAATAAATTTCATATAATTAATTACGCATATATTTTTGAAAACCCGACGTGTCGATCACTTTGTAGTAGTGGTTAGTCTATCCGTGATTTATTTAAGTATACATACTATAAAATAATTAGGTTTTAAACATTAAAATATATATTTTTTTAATATTTAATTAAAGTTCACTGGTGCTCGTAACTTCGTAATTTGCTGATTGACTACTTGTACACGTTTTATTTATGTTCTGACAACTTAAAAATATAAGCTATTAGCATATTAGACATACAATCAATCTAATTTGTAAACATTTTTTTACGCTTACCACCTCTTAAGGGGTAAGTGTGCGCACGTTTGCACCCACGCTAAACACGTGACACTTTTCCCGAAAAGCCAAAATTAAAACTAATAACAACCCTACAAGTAAGTATAAACACAAAATACGTTTTATATATATTAATCTACTTACCAGCCAGTAGAACTCTGTTAAAAGGCCTAAAAGTTTTAATTCTGTTTGCTTCAATTGATTAATAAAACTGATGTTAACGATATTTTTATAACCTTACCCTACTTTTGAAAACATTATAAAAAAATCTTGAGAATATGAACAACTACCAAGCTGGGCTCTCATATGGTTTAATAGTTTTAGTTTTTCCAACTGGGACCATCAATAAGAAGATTTCAAAAAGGCGTTGATTTTATGAGTCTTTTGTCTGAAATCACCTGAGAATAAAATTGTTATATTCAACTAGGGCCAACGACCTCTATAGCCTTTTTATGAGATGGGATAAGATACGATAAGGCA
>DWMZ01001673.1:0-15758 GCA_018249855.1 Eueides tales michaeli
ACATTTAAATATACCGTGGAACATGAAAAGGCGGTTCACGAAATAAATCTGACATCAGTGATTGTATTCGTAAATGTATTACATATCACCACACAGTACATTAAGATAATTGGGAAACGAAAAAAAAACATTACGAACAAAGTAAATATTGTAAATTTATAAAATATTAAGGCCTGTCGTGGCCGTGGTTTTTGTTGAAAGGTAAATTTTATAATGTAAACCAAGGACACAAGCGCGTTTCGTAAATGTGACAGGTTGTGGGTTCGATCCCCACTCGAGGAAATGAAATGTTTAATATTTTTAAATTAAAAAAATAATGTTTTCATTTCTTCGCTCAAAGCATAGCGCTTTACTTCCTCGAGCGAGGGTCTAACCCACAATTTTTGCGTTTACAGTCACACGTCCCTGCGCAACAAATCTTAAGCAAATGATCGTTTTTTATTAAAATGAGTGAGTGTCTAGTCGGATACTTTTTTAATATACTTTTAAAAAGCTAAATACTGGAGTGAAGATTTTATGCTACGTAGTTTTTTCTCGGAATGATTTTTTTATAAAGGAAGGAGTTGGTTCAACGTTTAAAGTTATACTATTATTTCTGGTCAGTCCGGCTTAAACTATCTATAAGGGTAATAAACAGGTTATCAACAAAAAAATAATTTACAATTATTCTAGTAATTTACGGTGAAAAAAGGGAAGATGATTCCATTACGTAAAAATTAATTACCATCTCCAGGAAATGAAATGTTTAATATTTCATTTTTTTCACTCTGGTAACAATACAAAGCGAGTCGTTGAACTCCGTCATTCAACACGCACTCAGCACGCAGTATCTTAACAGCTGTAAAAATGCAACTAAAATAATGAGAGAAAATTGCAATTACTTTTTTAGGTCCATATTACCAGTCTTATTCACATTAATCAATAACATTATGAATAAATCCTTTGATTATAACAAGTATACCGAGTAACACGTATTTTATATATCCTCCTCTAAATGTTGACAAAAACACAAAACGTTCTGAGATTTTCTTCAATAACTCTAGTTGAGAATTTTCTATTTCACAATTTTAAAAAGTTGTGAAATGACGTTTGTGTGTTAAAGGTTACCAAATTAACAACTATAAATGATAACACGCCTTGGGAATAAAATGCTCGCTCCAGGCTATTTCAAATGTATTATTGTCAATAATAATTACGTGAAGTAAAATTTTGGTTAAAAAAAGGGACATGTCCCGCTGAGTTTCTTTCGCCGGTTCTTCTCAGATCTGAGGCAGTAACTTTAGTGAACTGGTAGTAAATTTTTTGACGTTCAAAAAACGAAGCTTATGACTTCTTATTTTGAATAAAAATATTTGAATTTGAATTTTGAATTTGAATTTTACAGGTGTAGAAGGGGTTAAAACAGCGCTTAGTCTTTGGCACTGGAAAACTTCATTTTTAACATTAGAAAAATAAATAAATAAATAATATATAACGTAAGTTAGATACTATTTTATCTACCGTTTTTACCGAATAGCTGCCAAAGTAACCACATCCAAATTTCATATTTCCTGTACTTACCAGTGTTGGGTCTACGCGCAGAGAATTTTTAACTTTTATAACATAGCATAGTTTTATAAGCTTTTCTCCTTGTCCAATAAGCAAACAATAAAAAAGCAACGCCCTATTTATACAGAATTACCTATATCAAATCGGGCGGCTAGTTAAGAAAAGATGAGATATTTATTTTTGTAAGCACTCAATATACTCTTTATACATATTTTTACATTAAGAGCAATAAGGGACAAAAGAATATCTTTCTTGTTGGATCCTAATTAAAAATTAATTGAGTGATGTGGTACATTTGGTGGTGTTGTATTGCTTAGTTGCTGCATTGCATTGCCACAACTATACAAATCTAAACTAAAGAGGAAACAAAGGCGTGAAATAAAAGATGATAATGCGTAGAACATAAAAATATATACTATGTTATTTGGAATCAGCTGTTGTAAAAATATTTGATATTTTGAATATGAAAATTATATTATGAGTTTCCCGTTGTAAATGTTAAGGTATTTCTGCCAAATATCAGCCGAGTTGAAGGAGAATGGTAATAGTTAGTGAAATTATTGTACTTTACGAACGTACTCTGTCTGTTAAGATGTTCTTAATTGTATGAAGTGATAGAAAATTTAGTATCGTAAGTTATAATATAAACTTCACTTGCTTGTAAGCTTCTTTGTCTAAAGATAACATTTTGTTTACATATTATTAAAAAGCATTTTAAAAACTTTTGTGGATTCGATCTCCATTTGAGTGAATAAAATATTTCTTATTTTCATGTCTTGGCTCTGGTAACAAAGCAAAACGGCGCCACTCAATACGCATTTTTTTTATTTTAATTGAAAAGAAATGGCAATCGAGCATACGGGTCACATGATGGTGAGTGATCACCGTCGCCCACCGGCCCAGAAGTGAACCAGGTTCTTTTCACCCCATACGGAGACATTCTTGAGGAATGGTCACTGGTCGACGTTTTTGCGAGAAAGACCCCGGCGTTCACGGGCATGTATTTGGAGCAGAAACCGTCGACAGCGTCGGAGCATAGAATGGAGCACAAGAGAAGAAATGCGATTTGGCCCGCCTGACTTGTGGATGTCCAAAGAAGACAGAGCTCGCCTAACAGTTTTCTGATTGAATTTAACATCAGGCATTGAGCTCTGACACCGCGGGATGGTCCGCGTCGTTGTTCCTTGGTCATCCATAGTCGAGTTGGAGGCAAAGAGAGCGCCCAGGAGATCGGCTTTCTCGTTCGCCGTATGGATCAAGATGTCACTTTCTGTGCGTAGCGGCTGAAGCGAAGGCTGGCTAAAGTTGTTAAGTGCAGCCTTTAAGAGGGCCCAAATCTGGCGAGTTCCGGACGGATAAGCTCATTGTCGATAGCCCATTGTGTATGATCCATAAAGCTGATTCGTTTCTGCATTACCACTATGGGACCTGTACAGGCATGCGTAGATTTGAGACATGATCGTCCGAGTCCACACGGAGCCAGATGGTGGACAGGTACCTTTAAAGTTGAGAAGATGACGGAAACTTGAGCCCTTCCTTACATACACAACAACCCCGGCATGGAGTCTCAAGATGGTGGTGGACAGCATTTAAATTAAAGCGAAGAACCCTGATGTTGCAAAAATCTACCTTAAGGGTGGACTCTCGTTTGCCTTGTGTTGACCTCGTTTGCCCTGTGTAATGTACGATGCTGTACACTATTTAGAATGCAACAAACAGGCTGACCGGGGCTCGGCATTACTCAATGCAAAATGCAGTGAGCAAAGCCACTACTAACTGGTTTAAGTGCCGGGGGCGGTAATAATTCAGTCGAGTTTGCCCATGCGTGTTGCCATTGGTGGCAACGTGACTCTCCTATACGTACTCTAGTAGCCTCTTTCGACACCATCACTACCAGCGTGATCCTATTCTATGCCAGAATCACATGGCATATTTATCTCAAATATGACGGAAAGTGGGAAATGGAATGGAAGGTATAGCATTAGGCATTATCTATCTACCGTGCCATGTGCGAGATACATCGTGAAGCTAAAAAAATAATAAAAATCCAAAAATCTTGAATATGCATAAATTTTAGGTTAGAATATAAAATAATTGTCGTTTTTACTACGCTATTGAACTTAAAGGTTTACCCCGAAGACCAGCTAGTGCTTGTTGAAATTAAATTAAACTTGAGATGCGAGTATCACGATAGTGTGTACAGAGCACTACTCCTATACTGTAAACATAGGCGTAGTCAAGAAGCAATATAACCACTAGCCTACAATTTAGAACCTACCTAGTATCTAGTATATACCAAGCTTTGTACTCACAGGAATTTGATGACAAACAAACGGAAAGGCAAACTAGATGAATTAGTAGCTGTATGTATATATCATTGTGTGTATTTATCTATGATTGCACAATTGGTCGGTACGTATAAACGTCTGGATAGACGTTTTAATTAAATTAATACAATAATAGCTTAAAGTGGTGAATATATAAAGTTAAACTTCGTTGAGCTCTTTTGAAACCAGATTGTTTAAGTGTTTTGATAATAATAATTGATTGTTGATTGATTGGAAAAACTTATATCAGAAAGAGCTCTAATAAGTTAAGAAACGACTAGAAAAATGCTTATTTTATTCAAACGGTTGAACTTATTATTTAAAATTTCATAATAATATAAAATTCCACTTTATTGTAATATTCAACATTATTAAAAAATGCTTTGATATAATAAAAAATATAAAATATTTATGTTCATTACGTCTACAAGGCAAATCATTTTTTTTTAGTTAAAATAATTGCCATAAAAATGTACAAACATGGAAGTTGAAAGCAAACATACACATCGTTAGGGTTTTACTTTTACTTAATTATATAACGTTGTGTGTACCAGGTCGGCCATTCAATTATTCAATAAATGCAGATGTATATTGTAATTGGCACGTTAAAATATATTTTAAGGCCATCGTGCCACATCACATCTCAGTAAGAGGAATGATTATATTATAATTAAATTAATTTTCTTGCCCATCTAATCGATGAAGCACGGCGATGACATACATCCATAAATAGGCCGAGGAAACTTAAAGTTAAGAGACTCCGACTCGCTTTCCTTTATCCACCATCTTTTTGCGACTTTGCTTGTATAATAAAAGAACTCAAAGCCACTCATTTTCTTATTACCAGAACAAAAGAAAATAAGACTTTCCCCCGAGTGGGAATCGAAGTTGTGACCATCACGTTTGTAGTCGTAGGCTGTTAACTTCGTTATACTTTAGGGGATCGTATATCCTAAAGTTTATATTAAAAAAGCTGTTGAAAACGTTCAAAATGTTCTGCTTGGAGAGTTCCAATATGGAGAGTTCCAAAAATATTTAATGCTTAATGTCTGTGGCATCAAATAATAAATAGTACAAGCTTTTTTTCTTGGTAGCCAACATAATAAAATGTTGCTTAAAGCGAATAACCAAAAATAAAGTCTGGTTTTGTTAACAAAGTGACAAAGTAGCTCATAAAATTAAATTCATGTCTAATCAGGTCACTCTGGTAACCGCCAATTTACGGGAAATACCTTAGATTTTTTTTTACAAAAAAAAGTGAACGTTACATTATTATGTATTCGAGATGATAGTAACATTTTCCTAAAGGTATTGTTCATATTTACAAAGTATATAATTAAACTAGCTTCGTGGAATTTGGTCTGCCACATTCATTTTCGAGACAAACCATTCTAAATTAATATTTATTTTGTATTTGTTACTCGCACAGAATTCCAATATTTATTATACTTTTAATGAGAATAATTTATATGTTAAATTAACCGTTAGTCACCTAACAATATTATATTATATACGATATATCAAGATAATCGAAAGATCATCGAAATATCCGCATATTGACTAGTTTTCACATTTCTGCTTTCGAACAATTAACATGATTATCTTCTCAACTATACGAACTATTTTGTTTTTAGGGTTTCATATCTCAAAAGGTAAAAATTGAATCCTTATAAGGTCACTCTATTATCGTGCCATTGTCTACTAGATTATCTCAAGATCTAGTAGGTAACGACCTGAAATTAATATCAGATATGCGTGATATGGTCCCTTAGAACAGAAAATATCGAGTTTCTAATTCAACGTAATCAAAAAATACGAGGACGTATCCATCTTTTTCGGTTATAGGGTTCTTCCTGTGGACCTGGAGAAATTGTAACAAGAAAAAAGTCCAGAAACTGAAATATGATTTATATTTTGTAGAAAAAAAAACGTTAAAGACTATTATTTATATTACATTGTGTATAAATTGAATGTAAATGTCCTAAAATTTAAGTGTCAACTTGAAATCATGAAATTAACGCGCAACCTTCGATGGTTGAGCCTGACTCACCCTTAACCGGTTTTTTTATTTATCTTGGTTAAAAGAAATAACGAGGACGCAGCTATTAAATTATTTTATTCGTCAATCATCGAAATCAAACAACAAGACTTGGATGTATACGCTCAGTTGAAAAATTTATCTATTTTAAAATGTATTTATATACTATATAAATATATAAATAAATTTTAAGAAAGTATTTACCCAATATAGTACATTGCATTTTAAAGCAGAACAAACTCAATACTAAATGCTAACTTAACATGTAATAAAAATATCAGTTGAATCTAGTAGTGCTTAGTATAGTCAACCGTTAATTATACAGGCAACTGATAATAATTAATTTTGGGTGAATTAAATATATTTCCATATATATCTGTTAGAAAAAGTTTAACTTTTATTTGAAAAAACTATCTTTAACGTTTTAAACGCGAAAGTGCTCTCATATAAATTTTATGGATTCACTAGACAATACAGTTAATAATATTACTGTAGATCCAATTTTCTATATAATTGAGCTTGTTATATACTCAATCAAATCTTGATTGGAGTCGTAAGGTATAACCACAAGTCAAGATCGGAACCTGAGGGAAATCAGACGTCATCAGACAACGTTGATTTAATCTAGTTAAGCATTACTATTTCCTAATGCTATTTAAGTTTATGGTACAGTTGGTAAAACAAATTTATTTATTTTATTTTATTTTTGGCAATAATTAAGAATATATGTATATTATTTTTACCTATTACATCATTTGCAAACGCAGTGATTGTGAGTCATTTCCTCGATCTGGTAACAAGGCAAAGCGAAATCATAAATTTCGGTATGAGTTTTCTACTATCTTTACTCTGCTAAATGCGAGATAGGGCGTGAAGCTTAATATTTCCTTAATTCTTTAAGTTAGTTAAATAAGTAAAACCTTTCCTAGTTTGATTTTTTTCTTTTTTTTATTGTTTTATTTTCACCTATTTATAGATACATCTCAATTGCTTTTCGTCTCAAATGTATGCGAATGACTACATATGTCTTTGTTTATGACTAAGAAGTAAACGATTCATTTTGCTATAGTTAAAATTAAAACTCTAATTATATGAGCTGATATTGTCTTAATTCTGGTATAGGGTTAGACAGTGTGGGTACAGTGTGTTGGGAAAATATTACTTATGAATATTAAGGAGCAATTATTTTTTAAATTATTATGGAATTAAATATACCCTCAACAAGGCGTTTGTATTTTTTTGTCAACAGTGAAACTTAACTCCATATAAAATCTGCGAATGTGCAATGAAAGTGTCCAATTTGATGCGGGTCAACCCTGAGGCCAAATGTAGGGGATTCTATCTAATATGGCTATTATTCTGAATGTGACTTGTATATTATAGGCATCCAAATTTTTGACTTATGTATGTAGGTCTGTGGAAATATCTTTTTTATGTTTTTATTTGAACATTTCAAATATAATTTGAGGAATGAAATCATTTTGTTTCTTCTCTGTTTTTATGAGACAAAACGCGTCGTTGCCTTTAACTACTTAATATGCAGCTTCTTAACACAAGATTAGCCATCTGCATACCATGGTAAATGCGACAAATAACGGCAAAGAATATAATAATAACATAGATGCCTACAGTGAATCGGTACGACAAAACAATAATAGACTATTTATAAGCGTATGAATATTTTAAGGCAGCGGAACACGAACCAACTCCTTGGACCACGGCTTCTTCTTCCTTAGTATGTGATTGATCTTTAAAAATCGGTTAAGTGCAAGTTGTACTCAACCAATGAAGAATCTGTACCAATTTCAATATTGTACAATTTATAAAAGTTATAGAACTTGCAGTCTTTTGTATGAAATAACCTACTAAACTTTTTTTTTAGTGAAGTCTATGTCCAAGCACAAGGAGATTACCCTATTGGTAATTACATGGCGCATTTCATACAAACTGCAGCAAAATCGATACGTAATTCGATTGTATACTTGTATATTTTTATCTTAATGATTAGGAAGCTTAATCTATTGTTCAATTGATCGTAGACCTGTGTATTTGATATTAATTTTGATTTGTTATCTAAACGCGATTGTGAGATCAAAGGTCTTGATAACTGATCAACCGGGCTACAAAGTGATTCTATAAGGATCAGTTTTTTATTGAGCTATTATATAACAAAAAAAATTAAAGAATTCTTTCTTAGACAGAAAATACATATAAACTCTCTTTGTTTTTACGACACTTAAATAAAAGTATACATTATATATAATACTTTATATTCTAGAAGAACTGGCTGGCTATAAACTTGTTTCTTAATTGACAACTTGTAAAAAAAATATACATTAAAATATTCTTGGATATTTTTTTCAAATAGTTCAGAACAATGTTTATAAACTTGTTAATCCCATTATAATACTCCTAACAACAACAAATTTTACTTATTTTTGTGGTTGTAATTTTAATATTTGGTCATTTTTATAATTATAATAATCGGTAATTTATTATGTTATACAACAACCAATTTCGTGAAAAACTATCACTCTACTTATTTAGAACACTTCGTGGAATCCGTCCAAGAGGCGAATGTTCGAATCGTGCTACGTCCAATTTTTATACGTCTTCCAAATAAATATTTTTGTTTACTAAGAGTGTAGACTAACACTTTAAAAATAATAAAAAGACTAAAATTATGTTTCTAGAGTGGGTATCGAGAACTCACAAGCATTGCGTAGTATAGTATGCGCCAATATACATTAAGTAAAATTGAATATTAGTTACATTTCGTCTAAATCATTTTGCACTAATTTCTGTCGCGGAATATAATACACATGATTAGACTATTGAGCACTATCGTCGTGACTCAATAGAATAGTCTTACTGTAAACATAATATGAGAAACCAAACAAACTTATTACACTAGTAATAAGTTTGTTTGTAACAGTCGCGTTAGTTCCGTAATGTCTCAAAAATTAGTGTCCAATACAGGAACGCAACCTATTAATGTTGCGTTGTTAATAAATATAAAGGTTAAAGGTTATTACCAAATTAACGACTTTATAAATGATAACACGCCTTGGGAATAAAATGCTCGCTCCAGGCTATTTCAAATGTATCATTGTCAATAATAATAACATGATGTAAAAACTTTGGTTAAAAAAAAGAGACATGTCCCGCTGAGTTTCTTTCGTCGGTTCTTCTCAGGTCTGAGGCAGTAACTTTTAACTTTAGTGAACTGGTGGTAAATTTTTTGACGTTCGAAAAACGAAGCTTGTAACTTCTTATTTAGATTAAAAATATTTGAATTTGAATTTGAATTTATTACCACGATTTTCCTCTACCTTGCTATGCGGGGAAAGACTTAAACTGTATGCCATTATGTCTAGAGTTTACTCAAAGGAAAAAATATTAAATCTAGAGTTTACTCGAAAGAAAATTTATATTTTAGTATATTCAATCGGTGTTTGTATCATAGGTACGGTGTTCTTAAATTAAGTTACACTAGGAATGGCGGCAGCGTTAGATACGGTGAACTAATGTCTAGGTTTTTTTCTATAATATATTCCAGAATCTGTAATATTGTAACATATTGGTAGGTTTTCTTACACAATGAAAGATTAAATTAATAATATTAAAAGTGATCTTAAGGAATAAACGGAACAACATTTTTATGTAAACGTATAATTTGAATTTTTTGTTGTTTTTTCGTTGACGCTATAACAAACCGTTTAAAAATATAAACAAAAAAATAAAATGTAAATGTATTCTCGAGTTCAAAAAGGAGTCCTATTTACGTTAGAACCTGTAATATTTCATTCCGCTCGTCGGAGTGTATAAAAATAATTGTACCTCACTGTCATTTCTAGCTTTTGATTTGTCTTGTACATCAAAGTGATATTGTGAAAAAAGTATATTAAAACATGCTTTACGTAACAATGAGCATCGCTAGATTAAAATCAGCGTTGCGGAGGGGCGTAAAACTGTTTCAGTTGGCGTAAAACTGTTTCAAAATGATTACATTTTTTAATTAGCTGCGTATATGCCTGTTAGTAGATAGAATAAGGCCGGTCATGGCGCAGAGGCACTAGCGTGTGACTGTAAACGACACGTGGTGAGTTCGATCCCCAATCAAAGAAATAAAATATTAAATATTTTTATTTGTTTGTCCTGGCAACAAGGCAAAGCGCGACGTTGAACTCCGTCACTCAAATCGCAAAAGCACGAAATACTAGTATGTAAAAACATGTATGCAAAGGCTTTGTTCTTTAAAGAAATCTCTTACTTTTGAAAATAGAGGACTTGAATTATAAAGAAGAGAAAAAGGAAATAATATTACGTGCACATAAACAAATAGGATGATAATGTATATAATATATTTATGATATATCCAATGCTCATGGCTACGAAATGTTTTACGAAAATCTTAAAAAGATTTTTTATAGATAGAATATACAAATATATTTCTATAAAAACACATGTATATGTCAATATATACTATATCCTTTTAAATATATAAAAAATGGTTGCGGTAGACCTTAATACTAAGAATTTCGACGTAGCTTGGTGAGAACGAATGGGTTAGTTGATTAAAGTGTTTAGACGGTTTCCAAGAGTCGCGGGTTCAAATCCTGCTTCGTTCAATTTTTTATACGCTTTTGAATTTAGTATCTTTTCTTTCCTGAGTACCACACTTAGTGACAGACAGTAGACTCTTGAACTAATTTACACTCAAACATTTTTATACTTTATAAAATGACATTTGCGATGACGTCGATATATGATTTCAATAGGTTGACAATGCATATCTATATACCATTGGGGCAGCGGCGGCGTTCTTTTCTTGTGTAAGTCTATTTTTGTGACATAATTATGATTTGGTGTAAGTCCTGTTTTGTTTGACCTTTCGAAAAAAGGATAGTTAGGTGATTATCCTCTTCCGAGCGGTTATCGTGTAAGCATCTGTGCAAATAATTGCTTTACATTTACAATGTTTTAGAGGAGATCGCCAGATGCGGAGATAAGCTCACCAGAATATAAATGAAACAAATTTAAGAAGATTAATCGCGGATATAGTTTTTTATACATTTTTGGAAACCCGACGTTTCGAATAATTTGTTTACAGGTTTAAATTTGTTTTAAAATGTATAATAATCGAGAAAATCAAAGATCTTATTCTCGAGATAAGGCGCGAATTCTAATCCCGGAACATGGCAAAAAATAATATAGAAATAAAAATTATATATTTCCATACTATCTGATATTAGTGAATAGTTGTCTGCTAGTAAAGTAAGATAGTGAATTGCTTAACAAGGTTCTTAATAGCTGGTCTAAGAATTAAATCAATACTATCAAGCTGTATAGTGGGCAGGCCATTAATATAAAGTTTTTATTATTTTTAAAGTGTTATTCCACACTTAGGAAAGAAAAATACTAAATTTAAAAACGTATAAAAATTTGGACGAAGCAGGATTTGAACTTGCGCCTCTTGAAAACCGTTCAAGCGCCTGACCACTAAGCCATCCGTCCTCACCAAGCTCCGTCGAAATTTTTATACGCTTGTTACAACTTATTTATGTCGCTAGCATCTCTGTAGGGAGATTTTTACAAATTTCCGCTACCCAAAGTAAATTTGGTATTAATATAAAGTTTTTTGTAACTGTTTTTTGCTACCTATCGTACCTAAGACCTGCGGTTTGCTGGGATTAGTATCATACTTGACGGCCTATTGTGGCGCAAGGGCGAGAGAAAGAAGCGTGCCTATAAACGCGATAGTTCGTAAGTTCAATCTCCATTCTAGGAAATAAAATATTTAATATTTTTGGTTTCTTCGCCCTTGTACCTGAGTTCCCCCACTCAGTAAGCAATTCCTCAAATTCAGAGGAAAAGGAAAGTAGCGTTAATGAAAATAGAGAACAGGAGAGGAGAAAAAGGAAGAGGAAATTTATTTCTTTGTCATTTTTTTGCTTGTACTTACTGTCACCGATAAAATGAATAGTAAATAAAAAAATACTATAATACAGTTTTCTTTTCAAAGAAATGTTATAATCCCTAAATTAAATTACCAATGAGGCATACTTCTAGTACATCAAAATACGTGAGTTAATAGCATTATAATAATTTAATTCAGGGGATTATTTCTATTGCGCACTTAATACTAGTTCGACCAATTTAGCGTAAAAGTTAATACGATGAAACAAAAGACGGCGATCAATTATACGCCAAATATATTAAAAACTAATATTCTATATTATAAGGCATATAAAATATTTAAGTAAAGTTAATACATTTAATTTTTAATTTTGCTTAACTTTGTATTTAGTATTAAGCGGGAATAAGAGAACGTAGTGTACATTTTCCAATTTCCTTATTAATTCGAGTGGTGGATCTAAACGCTGTACGCCTTATCATAACGCGAAAAATAAAATAGTTCACTACTTTGTAGGGTGGAAATCATATCCACAAGCATGGTATTTACAGCGTTAATAAAGAGTTCTCCCCGCGTTCTCTCTTGCCAAACGGTACTAACGAATTACTAACGAATTGTCTTTGAGTAGCGGAAATTTGTAAAAATCTCAGTACAGAGATGTTAACATCATTAATATGTTATAACAAACGTATAAGAATTTCGACGTAGCTTGATGAGAACGTATGGCTTAATTGGTCAGACCGCTTGGATGGTTTCTAAGAGGCGTGGGTTCAGATCCCGCCGTGTTCTAATTTGTATACTTTTTTAAAATTAGTATCTTTCTTTAATAGGTGTGGAATAACATTTTACAGATAATTAAAACATTAAAAGAGTTGTTCCACACAAAATAAAGATATTTTTACCTTAAAATAAAATTCCATGGAGTTGAACCGCGTCTATTGAAAACCATACTAGGGTGGTTTTAACCCTACGATGATCTTTTTTTTTTCAAAACATAAATGTGTGCATTCTGTTGTTAAAAATAAAATATATCATAATATTTAACAAGAAATCAAGTTTTTAACTTGTGTTGAATTTTTCGTACACCAAAAGTCAGTTATACTTTTTGGAAATATACTTACTACAACAATAAGTTAATTATTCGGATAAAGAATTGGTTGTTGAATTTGAAAATCTTGCCTTTTTAGTGAGATTGGAGTGTACTTCTGTTGAATTTGAATTACTAGCTCTTTTATTAAAGGTTTTACTCCCAAGATTCGATAAAAGCGGTGTCTGTTGATGCCTTAATTTGTCCTTAAAGTGTCCCACATGCAAGAACTAGGTTTAGAAGGCGAACCTGCAATTGTCGTCATTTATAATATGAATATTGTTAATAGGAGACAAGTATTAAAGTTTCTGTATGTGTGTGGTTTCATCAATACGGTTACCAATTTACCAATAAGGTTTCATATGATTCGGATGAAAATGTTTCAATTCATAGAAATTTTTTGATATCTTAATTAGCTCTTTTCATGAAAAAAAATCCGATGTCTCTTTCATCATTTCTCTTTTTCAAAGTTTTATTATTTTAATAGTACAAAATTATCACATTTATCGAATCATCATATCATATTTAATATTTAATATATTTTAATTATAAGGCTCCATCGAAATTTATTAATATTTAAATGATAAGAGCTGCGTCGCGAAGCAACGGAATAAACAAGTATGCTCGAGACCGGATGAATAGAATATTCATGAAGGAATATTTCTATCGTTGTTTAGTATTAATATTGAATCTGTAACGGAACTTTTCTTAATAAAAAATGCAAATTGATTTCAATATATCATAATTATCGATTTCAATAACTTCAAAATAGTGTATTTTTTTTAGTTTCACGCAGGATAAACAGAGTGTAACTATTGTTAGGGCACACTTTCTACCGTTTTCTGCCTAATTTTCGAAACTGCATGTTGAATCGTGGAGCTCAATAATCCTGTCAGTTTGAGGAAATGCAAATAATCATTATTCCAAGTATAATAAACAACCCCAACCCACCCATTGAACTTTAGTAATTGAAATTATTATACCTAGCGACATCGACATACCTAGTGACATACAACGGAAGCAGCCAATGAGATAGGTTGCCGGAACTTATAGGGAATTCGGTTAAAATTCTCACTATGGTTTCAATGTTGATAATTGGGGCACGAGGAGAATCAGTCAGATATAACCGCGTGATCGATGAGGCTTTGATGAACCACTTCGGAGCGATAGTGATGGTAGGCAGAATCTCCCGAGCTGAAGAAATTCTTTTAAATGGAAGCGTGAAACATCTCTATCTAGACTAAAAGAAACTCTTTAAAATGTTGTACTGCAGACCACCACAAATTCTCATCAAAAAGGTATTCACATATTATTTATCTATAATAATATTTCATGACTATATTTTTTACGGATTAATTTGATTTACTTATAGTTCGTTGGAATTAACTCTAAAAATTTAATGAATTACATTCAAATACATGCATGTCAAATAGTAATTTTTGTACGGCACTTTGGTATCTTGGGTAATGCTTTTCAAAATTTGCAAGTTACACTCTGGACAATAATATTTTTTTTATAGTGATTTTACCCTTCTACCATATTTTTATGTATGCTATATGTATGTATGTATGTATGTATTTTATTTTTATAACTTTATTGAAAAACTTGCATTACTGTTTCCGCTAACTTTCCTGAGATATGGTTGCAGTTGTATCGTCCATATAAAAACTTGGCCTAAGTGGTACTCGAACTAGTGATAATAAAAAATGTAATAGTTGCAATTATTATCAAATTTCCGATAGAAATAAAATGAATTCATTTATGTATTTTAAGAAAATTATTAACACAATTATTAAAACACTTTCTTTTGCCAATTTCCGCCCAAGAAGATATTTTACGTTGAATAATGAAACTTAACGCAGGAGTTTTATCTACTAAAGCGGGCAAACTTGCGAATTTAGAAGCCTAGTGTTATGTCACTCAGTTTCGTTGCCCACTTTGTAGGTGGTGGAAATCAACGCCGCACATTTACTGTCGCGTTCATATTTACACATTTGTACCGCTGCGCCACGACTGGCCTCAAGATATTTTTCATTGTTACAAAAATTATCAAAATAACTATAATAAAACGATAAAATGAAAGATATTTTTTATAAATAGCTCTGTCGCTAGGTAGTGAATAGCAATATTTGAAGGGATCTTTAATCGATAGCCTTTTACAAATAAGTGACAAAGTTAGATGAAATTAGATACTTGACCTTTTTCGCAGTGACTGCCACTGATTGCTCTGATTCGAACTAAATATTTTCTATCTGAGAGCTTTTAATCCTATAAAAGAATCTGTGTAATTTAAATAAGGTTATACTTTAAAAATAGTAATAAGAATTATGTATATATTCTTAAAAATATTAAAATATTTTTGTATTATGTTATAAATATGATTTTTATAATATATTTTTTTAATTGCTACTTATCTTTTATGGAACTTGAAATTAAGCTTTAAAGTGAACCTGATATTCGATAATTTGGATAAACTGTCTTGTTTAAGAAATTAAAAATTGGTAAACGCGACATTTTGTGCGATCGATCCCCACTTGAGGATATGAAATATTTAATGTTCTCATTTCTTCGCTTTGCCTTGGTACCAGAGCGAAGAAATAAAAACTTTTAATATTTAATTGAAAAATATTTAATATTTCATTTACTCGAGTGGGGATCGAACCCAGAACCGGTCGCGATTACAGTTATCTGATTGTGTTCTGCACCATGAGCCTCGCATGAGATCACAAAGACCTACTTTATATAACTGCATGCTGAATTGATTAAAATCGACCCAAGCCGACGACCAACACTAGTCGTGTTAATTATTTTCACGTGTTGTTTCAATACGAAAACCGAGTA
>DWMZ01001674.1:0-15753 GCA_018249855.1 Eueides tales michaeli
AAAAAGTTTTTTTTGAATATGTGTTCCCATTTTCGAGTAATCTGACGAACATACGTATTAAGAACCTCCTCCTTTTTTGCAGTCGGTTAATAAAATGATAGTCAGATACAGATCTCCCAATTGCGTTGTTATACGAAAAAACCGCATCTGTGCATTTCAAATTTGAGGGTTGCCCTCGATTTCTCCAGGATTCCATCATCAGATCCTGATCTCCTTACCATGGGACCAATTGTGAAATATATACCCTCTCGAACAAAAAAATAATTTTGAAAATCGGTCCACCCATCTTCGAATAATCGGGGAACATACATAAAAGAACCTCCTTTTTTATGACGGTTAAAAATCCCTATAAATTTTAACTTATTATGTTATTCTGATATCGAAGCTATATTACTGCAAAGTTTCATGAAAATTTGTTCAGTACTTTTTGCGTGAAAGAGTAACAAACTTTCGCATTTATAATATTAGTAACATAAGATAAATGGTAAATTAGAGTCATCACGGCGCAACGTTTCAGCGTCTGACTATAAACTCGATGATTGTCGGTTCGATTTCCATTCGAGAGAAAGTATTGTTGATATATGTCGAAAAAGTATTGTCGATATTTGGGCAGTACGTGAGGAGCAGAGTATCTTAACACCAGGTTCCCTTTGATTACTTTACTTTAAGTAAAATAAGCTGCTAAAAAAGGAACCTAAGAATTGTGCTACTTATTATTAAAATATAAATAATAACTATTTAAAATCTTATAAAAGACTATACAAAAAGTACTTACTCGTTGGAATAGATTGCGCGCTAGCAGCTACCAATAATATGGCAAAAACAGCCATATATATTTGACACTTCATTTTTGAGAAAAAAAAAACTAAAAGACACTTCAACTGAGAATATCTATATATTATGCTTAAGAAAATACTGTACACTTTTATATAAAAGCGGTCGGTATAGGGGATTCACTAAATAATAACGGCAACATAAGGAAAAGGCAGGCAAAATCATTTGAATATTAATGTAACATGTTTATTACCTTTTTATCACATTTATGCATATTTTGAGAAAAGAAGACGGTGATAATGCAAATTTATAAGTGTACAACTTCACATACAAGTACGTATATAAAACGTAGTACTTATTGTAATAATAGCAGGTTTCATAGCCGCATAAAATGCATGAAAATAATAACTTATATACACTTATGTAGTATTTTTATTTCAATATAATAAATATAGTTTGTTTAATTGTTTGGTTGTGCGCGCCGGGTCGTAGATTCGATCCCCTCGAAGAAATCAAATATTAAAAATGTTCGTTTCTTATCTATGGTAACAAGACAAAACGCGGCGATGAGTTCCGCCATTCAACACGCAATGTCTTAAATTTGAAGGAACCATTTTCCTTCAACGTAGAACTTAATTAAAAAGAACAGAACGGAGTGTCTCAGCACTAGCTTCCTAAATTCCCTCTGCCTAACCTGTCATGTGCGGGACATATCGTGAAGATGACAAAAAAAAGTTTCAGTTTTCGTGTATGTGACTGTGATTTAGGAGCAAGAGGTATAACAGATTAAGGGCAAAGTACTCTGTAGTTTATTTAACAAGATAAAACCTATATTGATTTACCATCAATTATTTTATAGAAAGGATTTCGAAAGTAACACTAGTTGAATCATTTTAAATGTGGTGCATTGTTAAGATTTGGACTATGAACGTGATCGTTAACTTGGCTAACTGAAAACCTGCATCTGCTTTAAGACCAAGGCACCACTCCGAGTTTTTCATCCTGTATCGCGACAGAGATCTGCAGGTGGAATCCATGACAACCTTAATATTTTTTTTTTGTTATTGGGATATAGTTGGCATACCCTAAACAACCAGGTGAATATTGATAGAGAAAGATATTCACAGTTTGTTTTATGAATTACTTAAACGTATTATAATTTAGTCTTTGAGAGATATGAACCCACATCTCTTAAGAACTATCAAAGAGGCGCAGTTTTGAGCCCTGCTTCAATTTTTCTTTCTTCTTATACATTTTATGTAAATATTTTTCTGCCCCTCGTGTGGAATGATACTTAAAATAATGTTTAAAACTTTAATGGGCTACTATATAGAGATATATATCATAAAGCTATATTTTTGTGAATATATATTATTTTTGCTATCTCCAAGAGATATATCTGAACGTGAAAGACATTGATATCTTTGACCTTGTGTAACTTTTGGATATAAAAAATGATTCCTTTGTCTATTTTAATGAACCTTTTCAGCTACCGATCTAAGTATTTTATTTAATATTTTATATAAAGATTAGTGGGTATTAATATTATAATAATTTAAAGTATGCGCTACACGTTAATATCTTACGTATACAAATAAGAGTGATTTTGTTAATTTATTTTTTATACTTGTAAGTTGCTTAAAAGAATAAAACAAAAAGCAACCTTATACAGTTTATTACATAAAAAAGAGAAATCAAAGAGTTGAGTTACTAATCAATACATTTAATGGAAAACGTATAATAATTTGAACGCAACAAGATTCAAATCCGCACTTCTTAAAACATAAAACGTATTGGAATACCATACGCTTTACCATTTCATATGTTTTCTAAATACAAATGTGGAATAAATTCATAGAATTACTTTAAACTACTGCAGAATAAGAGAAACTTGAGCATCCTAACACTCAGATAATGGGATACATCTGTTAGTATTGGTCTCCCGTACATTTGGAACGTCACAGAAGCAATCAGGTATGTCGCAAGCGCCGCTTATTTTAGGCTCGTGTATAGTCGGATTGATACAGGAAGGCTCAGCCATTCTTGGGCAGTATAACACTGAATGCTCCCCAGGAGGACATGGTTCTACAAACAAGTAAAATCTTTGGTAAAGAGATCTAGATTTTTGAACAATGTTATATAAAATAAATGAACTAAAATGATTTTTTTATACTAGTTTTTGATTACGGGTTGTCTATCTATCATAGTTTTTTTCCTGCACATGACAGGGTAGGCAGTGGATATTTGAGAAAATTGTGTTATGTTACTTAGTCCCATTCCCCACTTTCTGCCAAATTTGAAACATTGTGTGTTGAGTGCCGGAACCCAACGCCGTACTTTGTCATGTTACTAACGAAGAAGTAAAAATGTTAAATATTTCATTTGAAAATGTTATATATAATTTTTTTTCCATTGGAAATCGAATCCACATTCTGTCACTACAGTTAAACGCTTATGCCTCTGCGTCATGACAAATCTAATAGTTAATGGTAATATCATTAATTTGTTGTTGATTTCAACATATTATTACTGTATAAATAATTAAATTTAGTCATCAACAGCATTTCGGTAAAAACGTGATGATCGTGGGTTGGTTTCCCATTCGTGGGAGTGAGTGAGTAGCTTTTTTATGTCTTCACTTTCGTAATAAAGTGCAACGTTCATTTCCACCACTCAACACGCATTGTTTCAAAATTTAGACCCTTTGTTTATTAATTATGTCGTCTATCATTAAAATATAAATAACAACTATTAAAAAGCTTATAAAAGATTATACAAAAAATGCTTACTCGTTGGAATAGATTGGGCGCTAGCAGCTACCAATACTATGGCAAAAACAGCCATATATATTTGACACTTCATTTTTGAGAAAAAAAAAACTGAATAACCGTTCACTTCGACTGAGAATATCAATATATTATGCTTTAGAAAATACTGTATACTTTTATACAAAAGCGGTCGGTATAGGGGATTCACTGAATAAGAACGGCAACATAAGGAAAAGACAGGCAAAATCATTTGAATATTAATGTAACATGTTTATTACCTTTTTATCACATTTATGCATATTTTGAGTAAAGAAAAGACGGTGACAATGCACCTACGTACATAAAATGTGAATACTTATTGTAACAATAGTAGGTTTTATGGCCGTATAATATCCACGAAAATTGTAACTTATATGTTAGAGTTTGCTTGTTTTCTTGTTTCCTTGTTTACTCGTTTGCTTGTTTGTTGCTTTGTTTGTTTATTTGTTTGTTTCTTGTTTGATTCATTCTTTAGTTTTTTTTTATTTTTTTGCTAATCTCAAGAAATACCAGTTCGGTGCACTGTCATATATTTATGTCCTAATAAAGAAGAACCATCAGTAGCAACGTTTATGTTATACAATTTACAAAAAAATAAAAGGATATTTTTAAGAAAATTGTATTATTATATATCGTGTATGCAAAGAGATTATTTAAAAAGTTTGTTTGCGCCTCCTATTTTTTTTTTAAATGTGCAAACACATACATACTCGTACATATTATATTTCATAATATGTATGCACATTTAAAATTTTTAGTTCCCTATAAAACAATTTTATTACCATTTTATACATGTTAAAGACGTAAATGGAATTATTTATTATGATTGCTATGTCAATATGAATCAAAAAATATTTACAGGAAAATTGTTACTAACGCATAGAAAAGGTTATCTCCCTATGACCTTTGACCTTGTTTTTTGACCTTATTACATATGTATCTAGAGTGGAGCAAAGAAAACGTGATACCTAGTGCCAATAAACTCTGTTCCCGTTATGACTCATTGGTTTCTCACTTCTTGGCGCTCCCTTCTCACTGCCTACCCCGCTAGGGTTACAGTGTGAAGTTAAATGGTAAAAATTGTAGTTGAATTTATAAGCTGTGATGGTTATAATCTAATGGCACAAACATGACTTTAGTCTGAGGCTCCAAATGACTGTGACCGACAGGTTGTGGGTTCGATCCCCACTCGAGGAAGTAAAATATTTAATATTTTCAATTTAAATATTTAATGTTTCATTTCTTCGCTCTGGTAATAAGGCAAAAGCGCGTCGTTGAGTTCCGCCACTCAACACGCAATGTCCCAAATTAGGCGGAAAGTGGAGAACGAAAGTGAAACGGAGTGTCTTAACACTAGGTTCCCAGGTTCCCTTTGCCTACCCTGCCTTGTGCGGGATACAGCGTGAAGCTATATATTTTTTAATATATTAAAATAAGCTTCAAACGTTCTAAGCTTTGTTGTATCGGACTACTTGTTTTAAATGAATGCTTTCCCACAAAACTTGTCTGAAGCAAAGGGATTTCTTCTATCTCCTTACAATGTTTATGAGAGTCGTAAACCTTGAGCTGAGCAGATCTAAGGCACGATCTTGTTTGGACGCGGTCAAATATTTATTTTTCACCGCGTATTTTATACTTTATTAAGGTAAAAAGATAATTAATTTAGATAAAATATTTAGGGAGTGCGATAACACTGATTTAGAATATTTTGAGAAATTTTAAAAACATGATATTTTTATTTTACTGTCTTTTGGGCTAAAAATAATGAAATATTAATTGAATATCTTGCATAGCTGTTTATGCAATAATAAGCTATATATATATATATATATATATATATATATATATATATATATATATATATATATATATATATATATATATATATATATATATATATATACTTAGAGACCTGTCATGGCCTGCCGCTGCGGGCATAGGCATGTGACTATAAACACGTTTGAGTGGCGGAACTCAACGCCGCGCTTTGCCTTGTCACCAGAGCGAAGAAATCATATAATTAAATATTAAATATTTAGTTTTCTTATTTGGAATCGAACCTACAACCTGTCGTTTACAATCACAAGATTATGCCACTGCCCCACGATATGGCTTAAGAAAGAATATATATATAGATAAATAGAATATTTTACATAGAGTATAAAACCAACTGTTGAATTCCTTTCCGGCTTTCCGCTGATTCAAAAGTGATTCCAAAAGTCTATTTGAATAAAGAATATTTTGAATTTGAATATGGATAACCAAATGAAAGGTATGAAAAGACAAAAAAAAATGTTTGTATCCTTTAGAAATATCTATATACATTTCAGGTGAAAAAATACTTGAAAAGTTAATAAAATTTGCGTTCTATCGAGTTTGTGAGAATGAAATCGTTTAGTTGGAAAGGTTGACAAATAGTGAGGGGTTATCGACAGTTTGGTGCCAACAAAGGATGCAATTTGTCAAATCAAATAGCACTCCACTGTAAATACAGGAGAAGTTATATTGTCATATATTTTATTAGAGTATGTGTTAAATAAACTAAAATAATTTATTTTTTGCTATAGGGAAGGCAGAGGGAACCCAGTGTTAACCTAGAACAGAGTGACATGTTCCTCACTTTGAGAAATGAATTACTCCTCCGAGTGAGAATCGAATCAAAAACCTTTAACAGAAAGAAGTTGTGCGCTTTCGCCAGAAGGGTGTAATGAAAAATATATTGATAATTATATTAAAAAAATAAAATAAAAATGTTTTATTTTTACTAAAAGATTTAAACTTAATGTTCACAAGTTCGATAATGACTACCGTAGTTAAAAACTGTGTTGTAATCATTAACGCCCTTCTCCAGCAATTTTACAAAACAATTTAAAAAAGAAAACAAAGAAAAGAAACAATAATTGTACTAACCATAACATAACTCAAGATACATTTTAATGTCAAATTAAGTGTGTAGGTTAATTTGTGTGGATATGTGTGTGTGTGTGTGTGTGTGTGTGTGTGTGTGTGTGAGAGAGAGAGAGAGAGTGTGTGTGTATATGTCTGTGAGAATGCATGTGTATGCATAGATACGTCTTACAAGAGGAGATTTTCAGTTTCTTCATATGTCATACCTAGAAGCCAATTTGAAATAATACGCTTGCAAGCTCGAATACGATGAGGGTATATGTTAAGGTCTTTATTAATTTTATTATACAAGTTTGGAGCTAAGTACTCATAATGTTGTTTGCTTAGAGATATTTTTTTGCTATGTATTTAAAAATAACATTATTACAATATATTTGTAATTTTTTTTATCTTTATAACTTAGTACATACATCTTGTACAGTTGATACAAATTCGGCATAGTCAGTGTCGATTTTCCATTCTCCAGTTTTTGCGTAAATCAAAAACACTATAGTGAGTCATCAAATTTATCAACACTTGTCAATTATAGATGAGGAAATAAATTATCAACGTCCCATTGATAATTTATTTTAATAATATACTTGTTTTTTCGATCTAATTTTATAAATAACCATGTTATTTTTAACCCCTGACGTGAAAATGGAAGAATCGGTGTTACGTATGACCTGTCTGTCTGTATTTGTCTGTGGCACCGTAGCTCTTAAAGGAATTTTGGACCAATTTGAGGGTCTTCTTTTATCGAAAACTTTGTTCACCGACGGTGGTTCGCAACTTTATTTTATGAAAATCAGTTTAAGAACTACAAGCATTCTGCCAATACGAGATAGTGGTTTATTAGATAACATTTTTTTTTCAATTTTTTAAATTTTCTGACTATTTAAGACATTATTGCCATTTTTTCTTATGATTTACAGAAACGAGGCAGTTGGCTAAAGAGAATATAAACGTATTTTTCATGTTAAAGTAAGCAAGTGTTTACTTTTTCGCCCTTAAGTCTATAGCTATATAAACTTGGTGACCGTTTTCAGTGATCAAACATCATCGTTTTATTGTATTGTTGAGTTTTATACAACTATTAATATTTAAAGGCTAAGTTGTCGTGGTGATATAACGTTTGTTGATGAATGTTAATTTAAATCCCATTTAGGGTTAAATTTGGTGTTTTTTCAAAGCATTGAAATATAAACATTAAATATCTCCTGCCCTCTCACTAGAATTCGAACCCATGATCGTCGCGCTTACTTTAGTACATTTGAGTGCTACGACCACCTCATAAACTGTAGTTTTATATTTATATATCTGTTGTTTGATAACATTAATTTAATTCATTCGTTCTGAATATTTAAATATAACATAAAGATCTTTGTATTTTTCTTTATAATATCATGGAAATAAATGCTTGTGTCGATAAAGCGATTTATAGCATTCCTTTTATTTTTTTTCGCTTACGTTACATCCCGCAAATCTGAATATAGTGTTAAAACACTCCGTTCACTACTCTCCGTTCAATTTTCATGATATTGATAGTAATATTGTGGAACACGACGCCGTGATTGATTTTGTCACTCTACCGAGGAATACAGTCAGACGCTGAACCCCAGTGCCACCAAGACACCAAGACAGCTTCACTTAATTTTGTTTGTATACAAACAAGTATAATTTTTAAATTCTATTCTACTTACACAGATTAAAATAGTTAAGAAGTATTCAAATAAAACAGCAGCTAACATCGTCTTACACAGAAGTTTAACCCAACGTTTGCGACTGAGTAATTTACGAGTGAATGTAATTAAATTGCGAAATTGCACCTCCGAATGAATGGCGTCTATTTGTCTAATTAAAAGATTATCAATTATACTATGTACGATATCAATTTTTAATGTATAGGTAAGGTTGAAGAGTGCCTTTTATATGTTTATTGGGAATCTAGTGTTAAGACATTTCGTTTCCATTAACATTATTTCCATTCCGCAGTTCTTACCAAATGAGGCATTGCGTGTTGAGACGTGGAATTAAACGCCATCATGTTAGCAAACTAAATTAATGGAAATATTGAACATTTTATTTCTTAAGTGGATATCGAATCCAGGACCCATCGCATCTTCTCTAATTTTTAAAATTATTTTTTTTATTAAATAAATAATGACAAAATTGTTGCCTTTACAAGCTTCAAAGGCTTGCTTCAGACATTTGAGGGAATCATTCTGTGCTTGTTGTCTAACAACAAGCACAGAATGATTCCCTCAAATCGCTAACGATTACACTTATTTTGTGTGGCATCTATTTAGTTCCGAAATTAGACGTAAAACAAAGTATGAAGATTATTGTCTTAGTAGTGGAGTGTCTTAACACTAGGTTCCCAGGTTCCCTCTGCCTATCCTACAATGTGTGTGCTACAGCGTGAAGCTGTAAAAAAATTTAAGATTTTGCATAGTTTTGATCATAATCTTTGCTTATAAATAAAATAGAAGTATCTGTTGGTGATTTCAAAATAACCTTATATTTTCAAGTGCATTTAGTTAAATACACGGTACCAAAATACAAATAACAATTTTAAAATGTTTGTCCGTCTGTCTTTCTTTTTGTCCGGTCTCCCGAATAGCTAAACATATATTTACGGGACTAAAACTGAAAGATAGATTATTGTAGAGTAACAAATAGGCTACATCTTATATATTATATCCCGAAATTCTCGCGTGATCGCATTTCTTAAACCTTTTCGTAGAAGCTATAGATAATTTCAATATTTTTCCTATAGTACTTTGCTATGTAGTGAATTTCGATAAGAATCAGTACAATATTAAGCAAAATGAATTTAACAAAGTAGCAAAATTGGAAAGGATATCGCATACTATCAGCGTTTCCGATCAGTGTTGACTTTAGTTACATTTTATTTGGCTTCAGCTTAGATTAAATTAAGAAACACTTGTATTATGTTACTTATAATAGATAATTTTATCACGGCTTCACGATGGGTCCCACCCATCGCAGTATTTATAGAGGGAACTTGGGAACCTAATATTAAGAAACTCCGTTCCGTTCCTCACTTTCCGTTGAATTTAAGGCATTGCGTGTTGAGTGGCGGAACTCAACGTATTAATTTAATATATTTTCTTTTTAGCTTCACGGTGTATCCTATTCATAGCAGCATATACAGAGAGATTCTGGGAACTTCTGAGAAGACACTCACTTTATTTTAATTTGAAGTTTCTTCCCTAATTTCTAGTAAAGACACTTCGTGATGATTGCAGGAACTGAACGCCGCACTTTGTTTTATTACCAGAGTTGGGAAATTAAAATATTATATTTCTCTTTTTCCAAGTGGTCATATGTTAGTGTACCTGTGATAAAATTATTAAAATATTCAAGAAAAAAGATTACGAGATTATATTGATTAATTTTACTATGTAATGGGGAACGGAAGTGGAACGGAGTGTCTTGACACTAGGTTCCCAGGTTCCCTCTGCCTATCCTGCCTCGTGCGGGATACAGCGTGAAGCTAAAAAAAAATACTATGTATTCTGGATGTAAGTGCAGTGATTATAAGTTCAATCTTCACTTGTGGGATTATATTTATATTTTTTTTATTTTCTCGCTCTGTTAGACAAACGGAAAGCGGAAGTTAACACCGTACGGTGTTAAGATTCGCCGTTTAAAGTGTAGTATCTCAAAAAGTTGATGAAGGTAATGGAAATCAATCACGGCTTCACGGAGTGAGTGGTAAGAGGGCGAGGAGGAAACCTCGGTTGACCTTCGAAAACACAGTATCTACGATATTGGAGGAAGGTCACGTAAAAAGCATGAGGACCCTCCGGAGGGCATGTATGAAGAGGTTAATGACAGTGGACGAGGCGAAAGAGGTATGCCGAGACCGTAGCGTTTGGCGTTCCGTTCTCTCTGCATACTCCGCTAGGGATATAGCGTGAAGCTAAGTTAAGTTAAGTTAAGTAATGGAAATTCATGATAAATGAGGTAAAGGAATGGGTTTACATTAGATTCCCTCTGTCTAACTAAAACTAAACTAAAAATACAAGAAAAGTCACTTATTAAATTCTTCACGTATTTACGTTGTTACGCAATTCACGCTCAATTTGAGTACTTCTGAAGGGAACAAAAAGTTTAATACTCTTAACGTACGGGAAGCTCATCGCGGAACAATACTGTTCATTGGAGCGGTGTACGTTTTATTATATCGTATCTATAGGTATGTTTCATCTTGTTTGGTTATGTATATAACAATTATAGCTTTGTACTGTATCCTTCATATAGCAGGGTAGGCAGAACCGGAACCTGGGAACCAGGGAACTTAGTGTTCAGACTCCGCGTTGCCGATTTGTGAGACATTGCGTGATTATATAGCGAAACTGAACGCTACGTGTACTTCTGATAATATCATATTTTGAGACATATTTATTCTTTTTTGAAAAAAAAGTTAAAAATCTGTTCAGCTATTCGGGAGACCGGACAAAAAGAAAGACAGACGGACAAACATTTTAAAATTGTTATTTGTATTTTGGTACTGTGTATTTAACTAAATGATCTTGGAAAAATGAGGTTATTTTAAAATCACAAACAGATACTTCTATTTTATTTATAATCATTTGCTGCGATCATTGTTTCTTAATGGATTACTCAGCTTCACGCTGTGTCCCGCACATGGCAGGGTAGGCAGAGGGAACTTGGCACCCACTCTGTTCCACTTCTGTTGCCCACCTTCTGCCAAATTTGAGGCATTGCGTGTTGAGTAGCGGAGCTCAACGCCGCGTTTTGCCTTGTTACCAGAGCGAATAAATAAAAACATTATATATTTGCATTGAAAATATTAAATATTTTATTTCCTCGAGAGGGGATCGAACCCAGAACCTGTCGGTTATAGTCACACGCTCGTGCCATCGAGAGGCCTCTTATTAGATCAGAAACCAAAACATTTTCAATATAGGCGGTTTCGAGTGAGACATATTAACATTTTTTTAAAATATAAATGAAAATCTTTTACAATCGTTTCGACATTTGCCATGGCACATGTGTGAAACGATCGTAATTTCTTATCTTATTTTCACAATTACGCTGGTAATTGTGCTGGTAACACTGCAGAAAAGTAAAATATTTGTGTTTTCTTGTCAGATATTTACAAACACTTCGTTCACTAAACGACTAGACAACGTGCGGAAGAAACTGCTTAATTTAGAAAGTTGAAATTTGGCATGTAGACATGTTAAAAGTGTAGGGGAACATTAAGAGAGAAGTAATTGAAACTTCTATGCAAACGGGAATTATATGGATGTTCTATCAGTATACGTCTCAACTTGAACTTTAAATTTGTGGGCAAGTACTAATAAAAGAATATTTTTTTCTTTTTATTTTATTTAAGATCCACACTGTATCCATCAGAGTAGGTAGAGGGAACTAGGAAACCTTTGTTTCCGTTTAGCATTAGGACACTTCCGTGTCATACTTTTCGATAAATTTGAGGCACTGCGAATTATTGGTGGAACCCAATGACAAGTGAGCCTTGTTATCAGAATAAAGAAATTAAAGTATTAAATATTTCATCTGATCGAATTTACAACATTTTGCATTTAAGGGCGAACGATTCTGCCTCCGCCACGACACACCTCTAGAAATAATACTAATATTTTATGCGATGAATCAAAAGGGGAAAGGCCTATACTTTACCCATAACTATAAAACTGAATTTGTATCTACACCCCTTGTGTACCATCCACCACAAGGGTAAAATCAAGTTACAAACATCTAATGTCATTTGAATAATATTATCCTCTCTCAATGGTAAATACCAGTAACCTTTTGTATTACCATTTGTAAAACAACATCCCCTGACTTCACTTATCTCGTCCCCTTTGGACCCCCTTTTACATTAGTTAAGAACCAAATTAACATTATCAAAATTGTCATAGCCATTGTTTCTATTTAGATTGTAATGGTAGATATGTAAATAAGCGCTATAGCACGTTCCGTTATGGTGTTTACCTATGATGGTAGGTAATTGTAATTATCAAAGAGTATTATTGATTTTTTTATGATATATACTTTATGATATATATTAGTCTAAACTTTGAGAAATAAGTTGGAAAGTTTCCTATAAAGCTCAATTTCTAAATATTTTCTTGTGAATTACATTTGAAATAGCGTTATCCATTGTTAGACAAAAAAACCTTTTTGGCTCCACCAATCTGCGTAATGGTATTTCCCAACGAGTTCAAGCAGTATTTTGGGATTCACCGATGAATTCGATCCTACTCACTAAAACAAGGTGAATTTCAGTCAAACAGGCCGTCTCGCTACGAAAGTCCCTTTGGCCATAATTAAACTGTCATTCGCATAACAGATGACACTCATTCCAGGTGGTATGACCACGCATTCGATCATAGTCAAGGTTTCACAGTATCGGGCCCAAAATCGACGACCTTTGGAACCCCATAACCAACACTTCATCAACCAATTTGACTTTTCCACCAATCCATATGATTAGTTTGTCTTAGAGGTAGTCAGATGGATAAAGACACATTATTATCGACGTTCAAGTCGTTCGTCGTTTGAACTTGGCGTTCATGGTATCAATGATTGACCGACAAGTCCTAAACCGAAACTGAACCTCTAAAAGAATCAAACCTCTTTCTTCTATAGATGGAAAGGAAGGTGGGAAGTAATGATATTATCTTAGATCTTGATTGTTTATTGCCACAGAGAAAATTGGTGGGTCAACACAAAATAATATTGTAAATTTGCTTCTACAATATTCGTAGGCGATTATACTTTGTCAGGGCTTAACCACGTTAAGATCGGCCACTGACACGGAATGCCTCAAAAATCAGGTTAACGAAAGTCTCTTAATGGGAAACAGAGTGTCTACGACTATACTTTCACCGTGTCATTCCGGCTTAGAATAGGATCACCCCGGTACTGATGGTATCGTAAGAGGCGACTAAAGTACGAGTGGAAGAGTCACGTTATCAGTAATGGCAACATGCATTGCCCATGCACTCGACCGGATTCTTATCACCCCCGGAATTTAAAACCGGCGTTAAGTAGTGACCTTGGTCACTGCGTTTCGCATTGGGTAATGCCGGGCTCCGGTGCCCATCCACCTTACAGACCAGCAACGCTCCTGTAGCTCCTCTGGTGCTACACGGGGCTGTGGGCGGCGGTGATCATTTACCATCAGGTGACCCGCACGCTCGTTTGCCGCGTATTTTCCATAAAAAAAAAAATACTGCTACAGCCAGACAAGTCCGTCCTAGGACAGCGGCGCAAGAACGATGGTTTTAGAATTGATTTTCACCCGCACCCGTAGACATGATGGATGAATATAAAATTGAAATAAAAAACAGAGTTTCTACGAAAAAGTGTAAGGCTGTAAATAATAATAATGGAGTGACGGGAGGGTAACGGCTAGTATAGCGGATAAAGCAAGGCAAACAAGATACTTCGTTTCTAACTTCCCGTCTAATTTTCGAGGCTTTGTGCTATTTAGTGGCGGAGCTAAACGCCGCGCTTAGTCTTGCTACAAGTGCGGAAATAAAATTAAATCGCCCTTCTAATTGATTTCGTGTCATATTCACCTGCCTGCTGTGTAACTACTGGATCAAAGGAAAGAGAACTATTCAAAAACATCCTAAAGTGTCAGCCCTTTTTATTTAATTATTTTAAAGTTTATGTTCAAACTACATTATAGAGTCTTTTTCACATACACACACACGTACACACACACACACACACACACAAACACACACATACACACACACACACACACAAAGAGATATGTATGTATTACAGATATTTTTTCTTTTTCAATAATATTCACGTTATCCCGCACATGGCAAGGTAGGCAGAAAAAAATTGGGAACCTAGTGTTAAGGCACTCCGTTCTTTTCCCCACTTCTAGCCGAATTTGAGGCATTGTGAGTTCAATGCGAGAACTCCACTCCGGAGTTTACTTTGTTGCCATAGGGAAAAAATGAAAACATTAAATATTTCAATTGAAAATATTCAATACATTATTTCCTCGAGCAGTGATCGAACCCACAACCTATAGCGTTTCAGTTACGCTTGTATCCTTGAACCTCATATAGATAAAATATAATCTTTCCCCCGAGGAAGGATTGAATACAAACCGTCACTTTTACGAATCTGAGTTGCTGTATTACTGCGCCACGATACTCTCATATTAATTTTGTATAGAAATGAAAATGTTATATATTTAATTTCTTTTAGGGGGAAACGTACAACCGTTCTCGTTCAGTTCTTCAACCTATTGTCGTTGTCGTTCAATCGTACACCACAAGTATGCGATTGTAAACTTGTGTATCTACCACAACTGATCTCTGATTTCTTCAGATCGTATTTTAAATATATTGTAAAATAAATTCACAGGCACAAAAAACTTAATTACAATTCTTAATATCCTATTCTTATGCATTGTTTCATTTACATTCATATGAACGATTACGATTATTTTTATTATATTTTTGTCATTTAACGTTTACTGCGGCAGATTATTTTGATGTCTCCCGGGAGGTTTCGGACGAGGGTGTAAATTTTTTACGATTCTTTAAAGGGTCTAGCAACAATTCTATACACGTGGTGTAAGGGTAGTTTATGACCGCGTTTTATTCAGCCTTATCTCGTTCATTGTGAAGCGTTACCTGTTTAAATTTTTAATATATTTTTTATATGTGTTTTTGTACCTATTTTAAAAATGTATATAGTTTCACACCGTTCTCTGCATGTAGTTAATATTATATTATTTAAATTTTTGAATTGAAAAGCTAGAAAATTCGAAATTGAACTAGATCTTGGAATGAATTACAAAATATTGAAAAATCACTAATAACAAACATTTTTATTTATATTTTTGATATAGGCCAACCTTAATACTCTATGTACTATGTTTTGTTGTTTTTTATTTACATGCTTCATTCTGCATCCAGCAAATACTGATGTAGGCAAAGGGAATCTAGTGCTTAGAATATTTGATTTTCACTACTTCCCTTCAGACGCCGAGTGCATAAAAAACTTAAAGAAACAGCTTAGTACCATTTCAATTGCGAAAAATAAAAGACATGATTAATGATGTATCACTAAATTATTCCATAATCATTAAATTATTCCTTTGTTGTGTTGAGATAAAAAATTGCAACTAAGATGAGACTGATAGCGGTCTTTCACTCACTGATTTAAATGCCGCTCGTCAATACGCAATATCTTAAAGTCAGCGGATAGTGTGTAACAGAGTGTGCTAACA
>DWMZ01001675.1:0-15746 GCA_018249855.1 Eueides tales michaeli
AGTTCTTATGCAATGGATTTAAAGCATAACTTGGAATATGAGAAAAATTACAAATATTCCCTTATTAACGTTTACGATCCTTGCATGTGACACGTGACACGTGTGAGTGAAATGTCGCATCGTACTGCCTCAGTCTCGCATAATATCACGCCTCAACGAATATCACGCTTACTCGTTATAACGAAATAGCGCGTGAATTCGTTATATGAAAATAATAGTTATTTTTATCAGTGATAAGTTATAACGAACACTCCTATCACGTATGAAGATGTTAGTGGGGTTATGTGCATGTGAATCATGTCCATATCTCCGTGTCTGAATGTACTTGTTTCATGAAGAAAACAATAAAGTTAGATCAAAAAATACTTTCCACAAAACCAATTAAATAATGTAATATTGACATATTTCATTATAAATTTACAATGACCTGCAATTATTGACTCAGATAACGATAATTAAAAACTTGTTAACCATCAAGAGGCCTGTCGTGGTGCAGCGGCACAAGTGTGTGACTGTAATCGACAGATTGTGGGTTCGATCCCCACTAAAGAAAATGAAAGATTTAATATTTTCTATTTAAATATCCAGTGATCTCATTTTTTCGCTCTGGTAATACAAAACGCGGTGTTGAGTTCCACCACTCAACATGCACTCAACATGGAAAGTGGAGAACGGAGTGTGTTAACACTAGGTTCCCAAGTTTTCTCTACCTGCCATGTGCGGGATACAGCGTTGAGTTAACCGTCAATACGTTTGTATTGTTTTGTATTAACAGTGGCATAATATTATGGCCTTTTTCAGAATTATCGAAACAGTAGAAACGACGTTTCAACTGCTACGTGGCGTCCTATTTAGTGAGCGCGCCAATTTCTGTCAGCTGTATTAATAATTCGGACCCCTCGTGAGTGTGATTACGGATTCATCAAGTTAAACAAAACAAAACGGAGCATTTTTTGATGTAAATATGAGTGGAGTATGTTGTGTAGTATACGAAGATGGTAAAATGGTTTCATTACAAGCATTTCTCGCAATCGAGGAAAGTGACGATAGTGACATTGACGTGGAGCGTCAAAATAACAGCTGACAGTGCTGCCGCGCTCACTAAATCGGACCCCACGTTAGCAGTTGAAACGTCGTTTCTACTGTTTCGATAATTCGGAAAACAAACGATACCATTGCTTATTTATGTTGGCAGCTTTGTCCTTCAAAAACAATGTCAAAAAGACCTATCAAACCAAACAAAAATATTTGCTATTTACGCAGGTAGTCGAAATACGTAACGACGGTTGAAAAAAATATACAATACATAGAAATTTAAATAAAACTACAAAATGAGTTTGCGCGAAGATGAAGATCGTCAGAAGAACTGCCCAAGCCGCGGTGTTGGCCTCGGTGTTGCTGTCGCGGCTATAGGCGTAGGAGTTGGGGCCGCCTTGTACTACTTCATGAACAGACGGCCAGAAAATCCTAACACAGCGGGCTCCACCACTCAAGACTGGACTACCGAACCTGAGCGCAACTTGTGAGTGTTTATTTAGTAATATGTCTGCTTCGTTTGCCTAAATCTTGTTATATTATAGCTAAATTTCTGCTATAAACATTTAAATATTCTGTGAATATACTATAAATAGTATACAGTCAGTTTTAAAATCATTCTATATAGTTATTGCATACATTAAGTAGGATATATATTATTTTTTGTTTTACCAACAATTGATATACAATAGAGGAGGAAATGTATGATTGCACAATCTGCACATTAATATTTAAGAAAAACACTTGCTATAAATTAATATTGTATACAATATGTATATAAGTATTTAACAACATAATTTTTAACTATAAAGTCATCATATATAAGACAAAGGTTATTAGCTTTCATCATTCCATATGTAAGATTCATTGGACCTTGACGTTAAGTTGTAAAAGTTACAATAACAGGTTTAATTTTTGTTATAATTAATATTGCTTTTATGTTATTTTAATTTTGAACTAATTCAAAGAATTATTTAGGAGAATCCTGAGAATGTAATATTAAAAAATATTTCTTCTCCACTTTCTGACAAATTCTGAAGGATTCATACAATGCATGTTGATTGGCGGTACTAAATGTCACACTATATTAGTCACCATTGCAAAAAAAATTTCTACTTTTTTACTCTGATATTGCTTTAAAATAAATCATTGTTCCGAGTGAGAATTCAACCTATAATCATTTCATTTATATTTACATAATATATAATTAACTTGTACATATAAAATTCATTTGAGGCCTGTCGTGGCACAGGCTCAAATGTGTATGACTATATGGTAATGAAGTGTATTAACACTATGTTCCCGAGTTCCCTCTACCCATACTGCCATAAAAGAAAAAAAAAGTAAATTTAATACTTTGATGGCAGAAATTGCTTATCGGCTGAGGCAGCAGGCTCATAACCTGTAATGCTTGCTTGCTGTTAGCTATTTATTGTATAAAATACTAACATACAACTTATCATTTTTAATTTATCATTTTCATTTTTCATATATCATATCATAAATAAGGCATGAAACGGAAGATACTCAAGAGTCAGAGAGTTCATTCACTACTGTATCCGAACACAGTACCACAGATACAAGTATAAATAGCTCCGCAGGCACATATAGTTGTAGCTCGGATAGTGATAGTGACTTAGATGTTAGCGACTCAGATGTTAGCGACTCAAGTGTTAGTGACTTTAGTGATAGTGACTCTAATTCTGATGTTAGTGTATCTAGTGGATCGGTTTTGAGTGAATGGGATGTGACCAATTCGATTGAGTTTCCTAGTTATGTGCCGGGCCGGAGGAGAGATTTTTTGAAGGATTACACTTGGAATCTGGTTTTGGTTAATTATGAGAAAAGGTAGTGTGTGTTTTTTTTATATATATATATATATATATGTTCAGATGGCTGGGGTCATGGGATTGATTCCCGCTTGAGGAAATTTTAAATATATACTTGTCTGATTTAAAGAAGTTTCTGCTCTTTCGTTTTAGAACTTCTTGCTGGGTTTTTGGCACAGAGAATTTGGGGACATAGTGTTAAGACAGATCTTTCCGTTCCCAACTTGCTGCCCTTATTCTTGAGGCATTGCGTGTTGAGTGGTGGAACTAAACGCCGCACTTTGCCTCATCACCAGAACGAATAAATGGAAATATTAATATTTAATGTCTTTGAGCGGGCATCGAACCCACAACCTGTCGTGCTTACAGTTGCACACTTTTGCCCTAGCGCCACGGCAGGTCTATGTAAGGCATACACTACCGGCCAAAAGTTTGAGACCACTATGAAAAAACATGAGAAAACAAATGAACCTTGAAATATATATGTATATATATATGTATATATAAATATATGTATATATATATATATTTTTTATATTTCTTATTTTTTATAATATATGTACAGATTTTTTCGTTGTTTTTTTTCAGAAATAATAATTTATATCAACGCAGGGCAGATGCTTTGTAAGCGTTGTTTTCTTTTTTGTGTTGTTCAAACTAATATTGTTTTTTTTTTTTACTTTACACTGTATCCCGCACATGGCAGGGAAGTCAGATGTAAGCTGGGAACCTAATGTTAAGACGTTCCTTTCCATTCCCCCACTTTTCCTGAAAATTGGGGCATTGCGTGTTGAGCGGAACTCAACGCTGTATTCTGACCTTTTGCCAGAGTAAAGTAATTAATACAGAGTAAATTAATTAATTATTAAATATTTTAATTTGCTCGTTCTAGTAACAAGGCAAAGGGCGGCGTTCAGTTTCATCACTCATCACAATGCCTTATTCGAATATTTTTTTTTATTGGACTGGAGTGTATCTATAATATGACATAAGAAAAGGTTCCCATGTTCCCTCTGGTTACCCTGCCACGTGCGGGATACAGCGTGAAGCTGATTCATTGTTTTACCATATTTTTTTTTGGTCCAGTAATATTTTTAATTGTCTTTTAGTATAGAGAATATATGTAAATATTTACTGATCAATTGTTCCAATAGTTCTTGTTGCATGTTCCTTAATCGCATGTTTTTTTTTTATTGTATGTCTGTCTGTTTGAAGTTAGTTTGTTACTAAATATTGTACTGTGAAACCTGGCTGGTCTGGATAAATGAAAAAAGGCCTATATAACGGAGATTCCAATTGAGGTTCCCACCGTTCCTCTTCGAATTATATCTGTGAATGGGAACCTTTTTTATGATGAAGTTATAGGAATGGGAAACAATGGCAACCTTTTTTTTTATTGTGAGGTTATATACGCACACACTATCCAATAAAAGTTCATGGGACTCTTCCTCGACCACCACAGCCTGGTGGTATGGGAACCAAGGATTTTTTTATAACCCCGTAATGTCAATGGGAACCTGGTTTATTTGGGAGTCAGTAGTTTAATTGTGTAGTGTTAGTGTTGTTTAATGTTTTATTTAGTTGAGACAGGAAATTGCTAAATGAAAAATTGGAAATTAATACTTGGTCCATTGTATTTATATATATATATTTACATATATATATATATATATATATATATATATATATATATATATATATATATATATATATATATATATATATATATATATATATATATATATATTTTAATTATGTTCGTCGTTGTATACTGCACTTAATAGAGTAGGCAGAGGGAACTTGGGAACCTAGTGTTAAGCCACTATGTCCCCATTACTATACTTTCCTCGAAATCCTCGAGACATTGCGTGTTGAAATGCAGTACTAAACGATACTTAACGATGAAATAGAAATATTATATTGTTTATTTCCTCAAGTGGGGATCGAATCCACAGCCTGTCGTGTGCAAGTTTACAGTCACACACTTGTGCCACGAACTGTTCTGAAATATGCTATACAATAAACATTGATTTATTGTGAACTCAGGAGGAAAGTTTTTTTTTTCAAGATAGAAGTGTCTTACTCGGTGAAATGATCATTTTAAAAAATACATTACATTTCTCGTATTAAAGAAGACACAAAGCACGTCATTGTGCTCTGCGTATAAATAGGTGGAAAGTGGAAAACAATATACTCATAAGGTTTTTACTATATTTCATTGGATTCTCTTTTGGGGATGAGGAATTCTTCATTTCTTCGCTCAGTTGACAACATTTCGAAACTGGAGTGTCTTAACACTCTCTACTTTTCTTCCTATCCCGCTAGATGCGGGATAGCGTGAAACCCCAAACTTAACGTTCCATGATGTCCGAATACAGTCGCAAACGCACGTGGACCCTCGAGGAGTGTTCCATATGCTTCGAGGTGATCCTCCAGGACCAGGAGGTGATGAGCCTGCCCTGCACCCACCACTTCCACACCAAGTGCATCCTGCCGTGGCTCCAGGAGCAGCAGACGTGTCCCAACTGTAGGAAGTCTATTGACTGATCTGGTAGGAGCTTTTGGGTTGGCTTTTTTTTAAATGTTTTTAGATTATTTCGTGTTAGTTTTGTCTGGAAAAATAAGGGCATTCCTTAATTTCTTGAAATTTAAATTTTTGTGGCAATTATTTGAATATTTTTTGCAGCTTCAAGCTATATTCCGCACATGGAAGGGTAGGTAGAGGGTGCTTAGGAGCTTAGTGTTAAGACACTCCATTCCGCACCCCATTTTCCGCTAAATTTGAACCATTGCATGTTGAGTGGCTAAACTCAACGCATTTATTTTTAATTTAATTATATTATTGTTAGCATTTACCTGAAGGTTCACTTCACAGGAAAGTAATATATAACTTTTTTTAATGCCCAATTAAACTTACACTAATCATTCATCACGTGTCACAATATGTGATACACGTATCACATAATATGATATGATGATGTGACGATACACGTGTATCACGTGGTATGATAAGTGTATCTTGTGTAACAACATCAAATCGCTATTTATTAAATATTTTTTATTTATTTAAAGTGTTAGGAAAGCAAAAATATTTTTTTTCAATTCAAACCAAACCAAATTTAAAAACTCCTCAGATTTTTTATTTAAATAAAGATATTTTAAACGATATTATATTTATTTTCAGGAAAAAAGCATGTAGACCTTCATAAGGCTTTCAGGCCTTGGCTGGACCAGACCATATCATCCTAAAATAAAGATTTTGGCGGAAATCTATAAAAATATATACAATTTAGTAAAAAATTCTATCAAAATGTATGCTAGTCTTCATTTTTTTTTAGATTTTCAGCCAAAATGTTACTAAAAAAAAGCTTTTTTTAAGCAATAAAGTTAAATAGTTTGTGGATATTAATTAGATTTTTTTCTAAATTAGTTAGTTTGTTTCATAATTCAGTTTCATAATCATTATTTTCATTTTTGAGGTAAAAAGTGCAATAAAAAATTGCTAAAATTGTGATATTTTTGGTTTTTTTTTAATAAAAAAAAGCATAAATATATTTAAAAATGTTATTAATAATGTTGAACAAATATTTACAGAATTCACAAATTATTTTCAAATTGACAAGTTTTTGAGTAATTTAGTGTTCGTAGTAAGAAATTAGCGATAACTCTATATATTTCTATGCCCTAATTAAAACTGCATTCAAAATGGTTCAATAATTTAGAAGCTACAGTGTAACAGACAGACAGACAGATCAAACATACAACATCCTTTTTGTAATGGATGGTTAAACTTTTTAAAATTTAAAGTATGTGTCGATAGAAAATTTTAATATTTTTATATTTAAATGTATATACATATATATTATATGCTCTAATGTTTCATTTCTGACATATATATTTATATATATATATATATATATATATATATATATATATATATATATATATATATATATATATATATATATATATATATTTTATATATATATATATATATATATATATATATATATATATATATATATATATATATATATATATATATATTATATATATATATATATATATATATATATAAATATATATGTCAGAATATAATTTAAATATATATTGTTTGTAATTTCATAAACAAATATCAATTTTTATGTATTATCTTATCTTAAATTAGTAAAATATTATTATAATTTTAGGTTAGAATTGATTAAATTGTGATAGCTAAAAGATTTTGCTCATTTTTAATGCTTAATAAATGATGAATATATTATTATTTCGTTTGTTTTATTTATATTAGTATATGAATGCGTAGTACGCTGTATGACTGTTACGGAACTGTTCTGGAACAGTTATACAGCGTTTTACGGAACGGTTGATTATTACGATTTATGATAAGTAAAGTTCCGGAACATATCGAAATTTTTGTATTTTTTTTTTCGTTTGTTAATCGTTTGGAAATTAGAGTCGGTGGTTTTTAATATTGCTTAAAATTGTTTAAATAAAAGATTTTCATGTGGCATCAGAAAATCAAAAACACAAAAGCCTCCGTGAAAAAAGATGTCTTTCTTTGGGTGACTTGACACTCAAAAAAAAAAATACTGACAATAACTCAAAAAAAAAAAACGTAAGCCAGTAATAGATTAGAAATATTTTTTCAAAGGGGACTTGGAGTTCACTATTCAACAAATTGTTTAGTTGTTTGTTTTTTTTAATGGTAAATGTTGTGTTACTAAGACTTCTGGGGTGGGCACGGTCCATCCAGCCCACGGTCTTTCTACGCCCATAAAGACTACGAATCCTCAACAAAAATTAGGACATTCGCAATATTTCTATTGCTATATTTGTATCTAGAGTGAGATCGCTCGGACGCTTAAAGTAAGCGCTGGTGAAATACACTAGCCGAAAAAATTAAAGGATCAATGAAAAAAAACTAATTTTTCAACGATTTTCAAGTGGGGACTGTATTTTCCTAAAATGGACGTTCTGAAAAAAAAAATATTTTGAAGCTTCAAGTTTCTAGTTTTGAGAATTAACATTGAAAACATTTGTTTTTTTTTTCGGTTTTTTTTTTGGTCTACGAATTTGGGAAAAACTTTTTTCTAACTCAACGACTTTATGATACTGGTAACTTACTGATTTAGCTTCAATTTGCTTTTTTGGAAAGCTCGATACAAACATTTTTTGTTGAGATGTCGTACTTTGAATGGAAAAGAATCATTTTGTCCATCCATCATCCATCATCATCAATATCTCAGTAATCACTGATCGCACAGGAAATTGAAGAAGGAGAAGGGAAAATAGCTACAGTTTTTGAAAAAAAAAAATATTTTTCATGCCTTTGGTGGCTTTTGGGATAATCAGGCGCTAAATTGGAAATATTGCGAAAACCAGTAATGTTAAGTGTGCCTTTTACAATTAATATATTCACAAAAACCCCACGAAGTTCCCGAGCCGCTTTTATTTTCATCCGATTGAATTTTTGATAATTCTTGTGTGTTTGCGCGTGTGTTTCTCTAGGAGAAATGAGACCCGGAGGCTCGTCAGGTCCTCCATATTTAATGATTCCAAACTCTGGAGAATGTGTTTGGACACATACAGACACACACACATACATACGTACGCACTCACACACTCACACACTTTTGGTAATGCTGATGCCTGGTGAACCACTGATCAGTGATTACTGAGATATTGATGGTTAAAGACAAAATGATTCTTTTCCATTCAAAGTTCGATATCTCAGCAAAAAATACTTGTATCGAACTTTTTAAAAAAGCATATTTCATTATCAGATCTCAAAACTAGAAACTTCCAAGCTTCAAAATACTTTTTATGAAACTTCAGTACGACCATTTTTAAGGGAAATTCAGCTAACTTGAAAAATGGCGAAAAATTTGGTATATTATTTTTGATCCTTTAATTTTTCCGCTACTGTATCATAGAGTCCATCGGGATCCATCAGGATAACGAGCGAGAACTTCAAAGATCTTGCAAAGTATTGCATTTCTACTCGAAGACTAGACCCTGGCAAAGCTTATTGACGTATACTGCTTCTGATTTTCAGATTCTTGAGTTCCACCATTCATTACGCTTTGCTTCTATAATTAAGGGGAAAGTGGAAAAAAGATGTGCCTTTATGGGGACGAAATAACTTAACATTAACACTATGTTCCCAGGTTCCCTCTGTCTACCTTTTTATCTACAGTATGAATATGGTAGTTGTAATGAGTGGCGGAACTGAAGAATCTCAAGATCGAGGTATGTTTCGTTATCACTCACTCACTCAGCTTCACGCTGTATCCCGCACATGGCAGGGTAGGCAGAGGGAATTTGGGAACCTAGCGTTAAGACACTCCGTCCGACTTCCGTTCCCCACTTTCCGCCGAATTTGAGGCATTCCCGGGTCCCGGGTTCCTTCTGCCTACCCTGCCTTTTACTCGTTCAGCTGTTAACTTTTAGTTTTGAATGGTGCTAAAGAACAACCAACGCCGAGTCGCAGGCGGCGGTCAAATAACCTGCTAGGCTGGCTTAACGGCCAGTCTTCGTAGAGGTAGCAAATGACTTCTACAAATCGTATACTTGCGGTCATGTCTCGTGAGAACGATGTCTTTAGCTTTACCGCCCGGGACAAGAGGAAGACAACCTCCATAAAAAATAACCCCAATCCTAAGGTGGGAACCGCGCCGATGGGATGAATGGCTGAGGGAATTCAGTTGCTAGCCCTAACCTCGATGGATCCGGCAAACATCGTTGTATTGTGCCTTCTCATAGGAATGGGCGTCACCCTATGAGCGACCTTCCGACCCGACCCTACTCGTGGGAACAAATATGAAGTCAAATACCGCAAAAAACCCCGAAAATCAACCACAACACAAAACATTAACCCAGCAAGTTTCCAGCCCTGTTTAATAGACAAAGATCGTTGTCGCTGTCTGAAATAGGAAGATCAGCACAAGTGAGTCATTCAGTTAATGATGAACAACCAGAGGAATTGCCTAACTTGGTTCAAGTAGGCCCACTTCCACTGGAAGATCCAAGTTCCGACCCAGCTCCTCCACCATGGTAAAAGGTGTTATCACCCAATAGAAAGAGCAAGAAAAGAAAATACTGCACTTCTCCACCCGAGGCAAGGAGTACCTCCACGAATAATCGTTACAGCTCTCTACCTGTAGATTTTTCCGATGAACCAAGCACTATCGACCAAAACCCAGCAACGAACCTAGTGTCAACGACCCTGCAGTCAAAAATATAACCCACATATTTAACCAAAAAGTTAAGATAGAGGATCCTCGGAAGTCAAAAAGCATTGTGCAGTGCCAACGTTGCCAGCGCTACGGTCACTCAAGAAATAATTGCATGCGACCATATAGGTGCGTTAAATGCGGTGAGGGCCACAAAACCTCAGATTGCAAAAAGAAAGACCTGCAAAATGCGCCCTCTGCTCGTGCGACCATCCGGCGAACTATAAGGGCTGTGCAAAGAACTCCTAGCTCGAAGAAATAAAAATCAAACCATAAAAACTGCTCGACTATGCTATAGTTACAACACAGTCGACTACTTTGACTGACTCCACTCCGACAATATCAGAAATAGATAAAAGCACCACTAACCAACGTACTTATGCTGAAGTTGCCGATGGGAAGTATAAGCAACCAAGTCAACAATCCGACCAAAAGCTGAAAGATATTCTACTGAAACAAAGCCAGAAAATGGGCCTTTTAATTCAACAAATAGGCTCCTTGGTGAGTCTTATTACCACCCTCGTCTCTAAATAACCAAAATGACATCCCTACACATTGCCACGTGAAACATCAATGGTTTAGCTCCCAACATAAACGAAATAGAGGTCCTCATTAAATCCAACAAGCTAGATGTTTGTCTTATTTCTGAATCGCACACTACATCAAGGAGCCGAATATGTATTCCAGGATTCTCGGTATATTTTACCTGCCATCCTGATGGTGGAGCACATGCTGGAACGGCAGTTATCATCAAGAACAGTCTTAAGCATCATCTTCTAGAACATACAGCGACCCCTTATCTTCAAGCCACATCTATAAAGGTAGAAGATCGTTCTGGATCCATTACTCTTTCTGCGGTATACTGTCCTCCACGTCATACAATAAAAGAACAAATGTTTAACGACTACTTCGTGTCATTGGGCAATCGCTTTATTGCTGGTGGTGATTGTAATGCCAAGCATTCCTATTGAGGATCAAGACAAACGGTAACAAGAGGCCAGGAACTAAAAAGGAGTATAGATGTCAACCGTCTTTTACCACTGTCGACTGGCGAGCCAACTTACTGGCCAGCAGATAATAATAAAATATCGGACCTAGACTTCTTTGTTACAAAAGGTGAATGTTCAGAATGCTCTACAGAATGTTCTCATAAAATCCAGCCTCGACGGCAGCTCTGATCACTCACGGGTTTTCCTAACGGTTAGCCCAGTAGCCATACTCCATAATACCAATAATGACTACCTTTACAATAACAAAACAGACTGGCATAACTTTCGCAAATACCTGGATTGCTTGCACTTACATAACTAATCTGATCCAAGTAGCAGCTTGGTCAAGTACTCCAGTACTGAAGGACTCCCCGCATGTGTTACCGCTTCCCCTAAAGATTAAAGAAAATGTAGCCGAAAAACGACAGCTTCGCAGAATTTGGCAGACAAACCACAGGACAAAGAATAAAACTAACCTAAACCGAGCAATTAAAGAATTAAAAGATCTCATTGCTGACGTTGCGAACGAATCGCTCCAACAGAAATTAGTAAAAATTTCTCCAAATTCTAAAGGGTCGTACAACCTCTGGAAGGCAACGAAGCACTATCCTCAGCCGCAACTATTCTTGCCACCTATCAAATCTGGAAACACATGGTCGAGAACTGACCATGAAAAATTTCAAACCTTTGCTGTGTACTTAGCTAGTGTTTTCAAACCAAACAACTCTAGTATGTCAGATAATCCAGTATGTCATGATGATGATGAAATAGATGATGTCTTAAAACAAGATCTTCAACTATGCCTGCCATTGAGTCCTTCCTCACCTAAAGAGATAACCAGAGAAATTTCCAAAATGAACTCTAATAAGGCTTCTGGATTTGACCTGATTACGTCAAGGATACTGAAAGAGCTGCCCAAGAAGTGCATTGTCTTTCTAACGATGCTAGTAAACGCCACTCTTAGAACCTCATATGTGCCAACACTCTGGAAAACATCCCAGGTAATTATAATATTGAAGCCTGGCAAGCCGCCCAATGAGGTGTCATCTTACCGTCCCATAAGCCTAACCCCAGTGCTGTCAAAATTGTGGGAAAAAATAATTCTGGCTCGCTTATCCTCTTGCCTTGATTACGCTCATATAATACCTGACCACCAATTTGGTTTCCGGAAGCACCACTCCACCATAGAGCAGGTACATAGAGTGTATTACACAATAAGACAATGTATGGAAAAGAAGGAGTACCGTACCGAGTATGGAGGAGAAGAAGGAGTAAGAGAAGTACTGCTCAGCTGCTTTTCTCGACGTACAACAGGCCTTCGACAGAGTTTGGCATAAAGGATTAATGTACAAAATAAAAAAGTATCTACCTCACTCATTTTACCTACTGATGCACTCCTACCTAACTGACAGAAACTTTCAAGTTAAGCTCCGAAATGCTAGATCTTCTCTCTTCAGCTGCAAGGCAGGAGTGCCACAGGGTTCCGTGCTTGGTCCGGTACTTTATAACATTTTTACTTGCGATGCAGCTTTTCTATTTTGTAACCGCGACCCAAATAAAGCTAGCCAACTGTTGCAAACGCAGCTTAATGCTACCAATAACTGGCTAAATAAGTGGCGTGTAAAAGTAAATGCACCGAAATCCCAGCACATTACGTTCACTCTAAGAAGAGAGACATGTCCTCCAGTCAACGTTGGTCCCGACACATTGCCACAATCAAACTGCGTTAAATACCTTGGTTTCCACTTGGATCGCAGGATGACATGGAAATACCACATAGAAACCAAGAGGAACGAGATAAACTTAAGATTTAAAAACCTACTATGGCTCCTTGGTAGACAGTCTTCCTTGTCACTATCTAATAAGTTGAGGGTATATTGCTCCATAATTAAACCGATTTGGACATATGGCATCCAATTGTGGTCGTCGGCGAGTAAATCCAACATACAGTGTCTGCAGAGAGCGCAAAATCATATTCTTAGGACACTCTCATCAGCGCCTTGGTATGCTCGTAACTCTGAGATACATGAGTATCTAAAAATCCCAACAATCTCGGAGGAAATAAAGCATTACTCATCCAACTACAAGAGTCGTCTGACAAACCATCCAAATCCTCTATCTAATGTGCTCTTGCAGCCAAATCGCATTAGAAGACTCAAGAGAGCTGACGTGCTGACTCATTAAAGGGGAGTTGCAGCGATGGCTTCAACTCGCCAAAACCACAATCTCTTTCAACCCACCTGATTATAGTTATAAGACTGATCGCAGGTGCCCAAAAAAAAAAAAAAACTTTTAGTTTTCAATATATAGATATTGTCTTAAAAGTGATAATGTTATTAGAACAAGAGAGTAATTGAGATTAGTAAACAAAATAGTAAAATGAATGCGGGCGAAGCCGCGGGCGGGTCTCTAGTTGATATTAAGAATTCAATCAAGTTATATCGTTTTTCGTAAATATTATTCAGTTGAAGTAGAATTTTACAACCACAATGTTAATTTTCTGTATTATTACTTTTTTATTGTTACGTGAGTTTTTTTTCTTGTAATTAAAAATTCAGACAAATACCATTTTTAATGTTTACTTACTTTTTTTTCAGCATCACGCTGTATCCTGCATATGGCGGGGTAGGCAGAGGGAACTTGGGAACCTGGTGTTAAGACACACCGTTTCGTTCCTCACTTTCTGCCGATTTTAAAGAATTGCGCGTATAGTGGCGGAACCCAACGCCGCGTTTTTCCTTATTACCAGAACGAAGAAATGAAACACTAAATATTTAAATTGAAAATATTAAATATTTCATTTCCTCGAGTGTGTATCGAACCCACAACCAGTCGGTTACAGTCACACGCTTGTACCACTGCGCCACGACAGGCAACGGTTTTTATTTTTCTTGTCCTATTGTGGCTTCCTATTATATTTTGGTCTTTGGCAGAGGGAACTTGGGAACCTTGCGATATAACACTCCGTTCTCATTGAGGTACATCTTCACCACACTACCAGCGGAACTCAACGCCGCGGTTTACCTCAATACTAACGCGAGGTAAATGCGCAATACCAAATATTTCATTTCCATGAGTGTTTACACACGCTTGTGCCATAAATAGATTAAAATATAACATATTATAAAACCGTTATTGTCTATTGTTTTCTGGAAATCTATAATAAGTACGAGGCGCAAGAGCAGAAGTATGTGACTGTATCGACCAGGTGCGGGTTCGATACCCATTCGAGGATATGAAACAAAATAAATATAGCGCGGCGTTCAGATCCGCTTAATATATCTTAATACCGGCCGAATGTTGGTAAACGGGACGGAGTGTCTCAACACAAGGTTCCCAAGTTCCCTATGGGAACCTAATTTGCACCAAAATTTCATATTACAGTTACACAAGCAGAAAGCAAATATAGACATTTACCTCGGACCCCCTTGCGGGATTCGAATCGGTACTACATATACAAGCTATGGCCTTTGGAGATCCGCAACGAGAGAAAAGACGTGTCCTCCTATGAGAATTACGCGATACGGCGCAAGTATGGCGATTTGTTCGATACAGGACGCGGCGTTAAACGACGCGGGTCGAATTCGGATCGCGATATGAAGAATGTCCTGAGGGATGTTGGCAATTTTAAAATGTTTGATTTTGTTGATTTGGTTTCTTAGTTTTTTTTTTTTTTTTAATTTTGTTTTTATTGTGTTTATGTTGATAATAGGTATATACATTGAAAATTTGAAAAAAATATACTTATAATAAATCTGTAGCTGATTGCTGCCTGTACATAGAAGATATATTAAATAACATCTTATAGGGGACGTTTATTTATGTAGGAGGAGAGAAAATAGTGATTTTTAATATTTTGTTTGTTTGTCTGTGCGTTTGTACGCGGTAATCTCAGAAACGGCTAATCAGATTTAAATGCAGTTTTCACTATTATATTTTTGCAACTCTCTTTTAACATTTAGTGTTTGTTTTATTTAAAAATTGATAAAAAAAGCTAAGTTGTTTTAAAATATAAAGTTCGGAACATATGTTACAATATTTTTATTAATTTAGTTGAAATTTCAGTTTTCAATGTACAGATATTGTCTTAAAAGTGATAATGTTATTAGAACAAGAAAGTAATTGAGATTAGTATATAAAATAGTATTATTCAAGCGGGCGAAGCCGCAAGCGGGTCGCTTGTCTAAATTAATGACGCTGACGAATTTGTTTGTTTGTTCAGCTCAGGATCTACTGGTGCGATTATAAAATTTTATTGTATTAGATAGCCCATTTATATGAGGTCTGTCGTGGCGCAGCGTCACAAGCGTGTGACTGTAACCGACAGGTTGTGGGTTCGATACACACTCGAGGAAATGAAATATTTAATATTTTCAATTTAAATATTTAATGTTCCATTTCTTCGCTCTGGTAACAAGGCAATGCCTCAAATTCGGCGGAAAGTTGGGAACGTGAAGTGGAACGGAGTGTCTTGACACTAGGGTTCCCAAGTTCCCTCCGTCTACCCTGCCATGTGCGGGATACAGTGTGTAGCTGAAAGATAGAAAATATAGGAACAGGGAAATTACTTTACAAATAATAAAATACAGTGTAATATTGTTGTAATTTTCTTTTAATTCATATTTAATTATATAAAATGTCAAAAACAGCCGGCGCAA